>JAQGAO010006098.1:0-12701 GCA_034697705.1 Ommatoiulus sabulosus
TTTCAACGGACATTGGACTGTTGTACCCATAGTGACATTTGCAGTTGAAATGTTGAATGTTTAAGTTGTTACTTTCTTTAATACAGTGCATTCGGGAAACATTGAGGGGAGGTGTTGTAGTGCAATGTTTGCAGTACAGTGAAGGGCAATGTTTAAAGCGCCCTCTAGTGTGTAATTTTTCCCTCCAAAATCTTCTTCCTTCCTGTTTGCCAATAAACAACATAAATAATCTCAAGCAATGTGTGTTCAACAGTAAAAGTTAATAAAGATTAAGCTCTGCACTCCATCAGTCTTCTGGTCTTACAATCTGTAGCCCTTAGTGGCGGTGTCATATCCAATGATCGTGCTTAGGATTGCTTTGTCTTCCCATTATTTGCATTTATGCTTGGGCACAAGTTAGTATACCTTTGATCCAAATGCTCTGATGTGGCCAATGTCTGACTTTGAACCGTCCCAGTGTTAAAAAATGGTTTTTGAGATGCTCGGCTTGGTAGATGGTTCTACTGGTACGCCGTAGCGCAAACTTCCTTGCCCGAGAACCTTTCATGCAGACCTGCAACTATCAGCATGCACTTCACCACCTTGTGTATAGAGTGATTTTTCCTCTCTGTAACTTCATTTTGCTGTGTCGTGTATGATACTATAAACTGGTGGTCAACGAGTCATTGCATTTGGCAAGTGGGCAGGTGTGGCTGGAATGATCAACACGGCTGACATTCTTTTACCTATTGTCAGTGCTTAACCCGGCAGGCTTACATCTGATTTTCATGTTCACTATGGCAACATTCATTCACGACATTTATCACTTTATCCTTAGACTTCAATAAAAGTACATGCGTGAAATGCAAATAGTCTTACATAAAGCTAAGCATGTACCTGAGTCTTCTAGGTTTTTCAGATGGCTTTGATTCGCAGATGCCACTATGTTCCAACTCTATCCTTCATTCCGCTTTCATAGTCCACCTTTACTAAACATTTCCTAATTTGGATTCCTTTGGCATATCCCTCTGTGCAACCCTTGCTTGCCACACACAGTGTGGCTTGAGTGTGAGGCTCGCATTTTAACCTGAAAAGCGTTCCATTTATTAAAGCTTGAGCAATTACCTTGTCTTAGTGGAAGATGCAGCAGGTGCCGTTCTCAAACGAAACCTTATAACCACTACTTGTCTTTCACTGCACTGACAAAAGCTCGCTTTCACTATGCCATCTTCACTATGGTACCCACTGGTGGAATACAATGTAGCCATCCCTTTCCGCTACCTTAAGCTGAAGCAGGCTTCTTATCAGTAACGTACTTTATTGTTTTCATGTGTCGTAATGATGGAAAGAAGCCTTTATCGCTCATCATGTGACTTGTTGCTTCTGAGTTCACAATCCTCTGACCACTGCTTACCTCATGAGCTCTGCTACTTGAAGCGAAAGAATAGTGTGCTTCACTACACATTTGGAACCGAACACTTGGCTTTTTCTTTCTCATCCGCTAGCAATTTTTTGTACTTGTGACTGTTCACCTTCAGATGACCTATTTTCCAGCTAAATAAACATTGTCTATCATTTCCTTACCCTGGAAACTTGGGATGCTTCTGCATCTTTCTTGTCACGCAATGTCCCCTGAAGAGTCATCTCCCTGTCGCCCTTTTTGCACAAGGCCTTCGTACGACACTGGTACTCATCTATCAGCTTACCATTGAATAATTCCTTGCAATGTCTGTCAAATTTTCCAAGCAGTCACTATTTGGGCAAGATGACTTAACTGTTCATCGTTAATAGTGAAACAGATGGCTGCAATAACCTTTCACTCACGTTGGGCAAGATGACTTTACTGTTCATCGTTAATAGTGAAACAGATGGCTGCAATAACCTTTCACTCACGTTTTTCCCAGTCACTTGGCGATGGTTCAGGTTTTGGTTGGTTTACAATGTCCCGAAGCCAATCTCTCATCAAGATTACCTTGATTTTCAACTTCAATGGTGGCTGCCTTGTTTTCTTTGTCTTCCTTCTATTAAGGGATGCTCTTCAAAAATCTACAAAGAAAGTCACAAAGTCTTTTTATGTGTGCTGTGCCCATAACCTGATGAAATACTGGTTTTTAGAAACGAAAACTGAATTAAAGTGGTTGGTTTTAATAGCATGAGGATTAACTTGCTACATATAGAGTAGGCTTAAAGTGGCTTTGGTAGGGTCTACTTGGGGAAAGGGTACATTGGTATCTAGGGAGTTGAATGCTAAAGTAGCGCCATTTGGTGTGCAAACCAGGTCAAATGCAATGCAAGCCTAAACAATATAAACAATGTATGTATTACTTGCGGTGGAGACAGCTCTCCAATGCACTAATTCCAACAGTCTTTCAAGTTTATTTCTCTAATATATTTAATATTGCAAAAGTGGGGTTGATATTTTGAAAATGAACTAAACAAATTTTTAACGTCTTCTAAACCGAGTAGTGACCTTGTTTTTTTATTGTGGCCATATTCAACATTTTATGATAATAAGCCTTAAGGTTTTTGTCATGTTGTTATGTAATGATCTATAATGTTTAGTATTTAATTATGTAAAATCTACTTTGTTTCTTATTACTAAGTCAAATAATAGGAATTGCAATAAACATTCCTCAGCTAAGAAAATAAGCAAAAGATAAATTTTATTCTCATTAATGAACCACACAACTAACAAACTCACAATCACTTATAATTTTACTGAACCTTGCAGTTAAATTTTTTTTAAGAGTAATAGTTCTTCTCTTGCCAGTAATTTTCCCTAATGTATTCAATGGAAATATCACGTAATAAATGCATGCTGACACACATTTGCAAAATGCAATGACTTGTGGGTACTGAACATTTAGGAAATATTGGTTGGCAAACATTATTCAGAGAATCTTGGAAACCATTGTTGTGCAGAATTATTTCTGAAGATATTAACAAACATTAAAAGAAACAGTAAAATTAGTTATTTAATCAGTAAATAAAATGCTAGATTTCACTTTACACTAACAAATATTCATTTATTGCTGGTTGATTCAACAAAATTGTTCGTCATTTTAAGACGGGAAAGTTTGTTAATGACAAAAATAGGTTCATAACTTACACAAATTATTAGAAGTGTTTGCAAGTGGAATATTATTTATTTTAAGACAAATTTATTGTTTGAGAATTTATTTTACAAAAGTTAAGATTTCAATAACATCAGAAAGTATTATTTCCAATTGTATGTACAAATTTCTTTAACTTTTGAATCACTGAAGTTGCAATAATGAGTCAAATGTTTGCACTGCTAATAGAATATCAATGTGAATTAAACAATGTCTCACAATGTTCAGAATATTAACAACGAAATTAAACAAAAAACGAAAAATTGTGTATAGGTTATAAGAATGATTATAATTTTTAAATTGGCAGCAAATTTTAAACACAAATTAAAGCACAACTTTCAGAATTCCTGATGCCTCTCAGGAATTGCTTCACTATCCAACGAATTATTACACTCAATATGGCCTCCATCTCACCACAGAGGGGAAATCATTGCTTGGTTTATTTCTTGATGATGCTGCTGTGTGCATTATTTAAACGCAGAGATATTTCCTAGTAACTTTACTGTCTATGGAAGAGATATGACAGTCGGTTATGGTAGTGTTTCAATAGCCCACTAATAATTTCTCTTCAGTTAATGAAACCATAGGCCTACTTCAAACGAATTGTGATCCTTGCATGCAGTAGGCTACCATATTAAAAATGGTATCAAATTTCTATTTGTTTCTTTCTATCTTTCAAATAATTTAATTATCCATCTTAAGGAGTTTTGTAACATTTGATCTTATGCTCACTTAGAGTGCAGACCCACTAATTAATATTGGTGGAGACTTTAACTTGCCAGGCATTGACTTGGTCAACTATACTCGAAATAGCCCACTTGGGGCAAAAAACATGACCACTTTATTACAGCTGCGCTTAACCTTACACCTCAAGGCTGATTAGTTAAGCCTGAAGTGGGCACTAACTTGTCAACTTGATTGGAAGATGCGTATACTATACATAGGTGCAACTTAAGCATCATGGTACAAGCTCGATTCACAAATAACTTGGAATGTTTATGCACGCCCCTGCAATCCCTGGTGTTGTTCCCTGACAAAGACATTCGCTGCTCAGTCTTGCGGTACCATTTGGTAATGGGTTCATTTTCTTTCAATATTTATTTTTAATCTGTTGTAGCCACCAATAAATTGTACGCTTGTGCTGTAAGCCGTGCTGATCACCTTGTAAGGAAAGAAGGTGGACCATTTGATCCAGATGAATTTGATGAACATCCTCAAAGATATTACTCAACATTTAGCAAAAAGGTATATATGCAAGTTGTAATTTTTACTTTTTTGCAATTAATATATTGTTAGTTTTAATTTTTATTAAGTATTTTCATAATGTACAATGATTCCAACACTGCATCAATTTGCAATTGCTACATTTGTAATAATATGATGATATGTTCATAATACGAGTGATCCAAATGTACACTGAATTGTAATGAAAGCAAAGCACAATAAGTAGATTTAGAGAGAATTTTCTGTTGCTTTTTTCTGTATTTCGTAAACTTTTTGCCTGCAAAAATAAAAAAAACCTTTTTTATAGTCACTCTGGCATTAAGCAATACTAACTTTATATCCTCCTATTTACAATATTAACCATGGTTTTAGATTTGGATTTCTTCATCGCAGTTTTGAGCAACAAAACATTGGCGGTAATCAGACAACAAATTATCAGTAGATCATGGTCACTTACGTTGTGTTGCGAACCCAAACTTTAGGCTTCATAGGTCGTCTTGAGTCCAGTTTATTCTATTGGCTAAGTAAGACATGCCAATTAGCAGTAATCAAAACCATCAGTGGTCAGATTTATGAGCGAATAGGTTTATTCAACAACTGTTTAGCTTTTTACATTGGTAAAGCTGGTCATACACGAGGCAAATTATCTCCGGCAACAAATCGAAAAAAATTGCAAGAAAGTTATTTTAGCTGACACGATTGCCTGTTCCTGCACACACGGAGCGATACTTTCAGAATATATCCCTACGGTATATGCGGCATTTGGCAGCATTGTTTCAAAGGGAAATAGTGGTAAACGAATTGGAAAGCGTGCTTTCATTCCATTCTATGACCTATTTCTTTCCTGATTGGCTATAACCCTCATGACGTCAGTTTCTCTCCGTAAATTTGTTGCTCAGAATAGGATCCTTTCTATTCCGGAGATATATCTTGCAATTGGTTTTCGGAGGAGATTTTTACCAACACACGGGCAATAATATAGCTGGAGAGAAGTTGCAGGATATAATTTGCCTCGTGTATGGCCAGCTTAAAAGTTCAAGCAAGGCACTGTAAGTAATTATTGCGAACAAACTTATATTTGACAGTAGGAAAGCTTTCTTGGCAAAAGTTTCCCAGAACTACTAGATGACCTCAAACGATGGAGGATTTTGAACAAGAGGCCAAAAATAGAGCGAACTGCTCTATACCGGTATATGGTCCAAATAGGTTTCAACGCCTACGTCAGGACCATTGTTAATGGTCTTTGACGTCATACCTGCAACCAGCTACCCTGCTAAGCGGCAGGGTGGCTGGGGGGCTTACAAAGTGTCGCTTCAGCAAGGACTTAACACTGGTACAGGCAGTTAATCCACACACATCCACGGTGCAGTAAGCTCCTGGAACCAGGGACAAAAGTCCAGGTTCCACGTTACCTTCTGATTCCAACTTCGAGTCGGAATTCGAGTCCAGACCAGGACAGACCAGGTGACCATGCGGAAACAATACCCTAAGAATTGAGCTTACTCCCTGATGCGTGAACGCCTGAGTTAGCCGACCTACTTCAACTTGGGATGGAGAAGGTGAAAAAACGGGCGCAGCAAAAGTTCCAAAATGCGACAAGCACGATGGTACAAATGCCAAAGCCTGTGCTCGAGAGCAGAAACTTACAGAAGAACATCGTCACCTGATCGCGCCATCGCACTAGACTGATTCATCGAGATTGACTGCATCGCAGTGCCTGACGTTGCGCCTGAGTTCGCACCTGCACCACAGGTCGCCGCTTTGCCGCAGTCGCCTTAATACCTGCAGTTTTCTCCTCAATAATTTCCTCATGATGAAGAGCATATGCACGTTGAGTTATTGATGCTTTCATGTATTTGTGCACATGCAAACCAGTGACTGATAACCAGTATGGGTTCATAAAGGGACGTTCCTGTAAAACTCAACTGGCACTATTTATTCATGAAATTCAACGGAGGTTGTTGCTACATTTCTTGACTTTGCTAAAGCATTGGGGTATTTTCACTATATTACCATTGGGAAATTTTTAGCAGCTGGAATTATAAACATAGTATATAATGAAATGCCAAGTAATATTTAGGCAAGTTAATACGCTTATTTACTTAAAAACGTAAAAACAAACTTGCAAAAAACGCAACGCATTTCCTCAAGATCAAAACGCTCTCTGCTTGGCTGGTGCTGCATGACGTCAAAGGTGTTTCTGCTGTTAAAAATAAACAGCAAGCCTCCAGTGAAAGTTATGGTGATTCAGCTGTAGGTTATGTCCAACTGGGTGGCTAATAACGTCATGGAAGCCATCCGAAGCAGCCATTATGGATTTTACCTTTTTAGCGCAGAATGTAAAAATTGAATTTAAAACTAATTATTTAACCACTTGCGGTCATCATATGACCATGATTATATTACTTATATTCTAGTTAGACTATATATTTTCATATTCTTCCAAAAAAAGTAGTGAAAATACCCTTCTTATGCTGTCCCTCTTCAATGTTTACTCTTTTAACTTTAATCATTCAGAATTAATCCCCTTATTATATCATGGATATCTACATTTCTCCCAGGAAGAAAGCAATGTGTTGTAATTTATTAAAGCCGAATCAAGTTGGGTCGACATAACCTCTGGTGTCCCTCAGGGCAGCGTCCTTGGGCCCTCACTCTTTCTTTTATGCATAAATGACCTACCAAAATCATTTTCGAGTAATTCTAAATTGTTTGCAGACGATCTTCCTTGTATGTCGAAGTGGAAGCAGGTAGAGATTATTCTGTCAAATTGCAGAAAGATCTTGTCTTGTTGTCTTGAATACTTGTTGAAATGATTGGTAGTTAAATTTAAATAAGAAGAAGTGTGTTGTGATGCGTGCTACCTGTAAAAAAGTTGCTCATTCTCCTAAATATCATTTGGGTAATGTCCAATGTGCCTCTGACAATACTGTCAAGTATCTGGATGTTAATATTTCTAATAATCTTTCTTGGAACCACCATTTTACCAAAATTATTGGAGCTGCGAATCAATGCCTAAGATTTGTTTTCAATGAATATTTCGTACGTGTCTAGAAAATGTTAAGGAAACTGGCTACACAACACTGTTTTGTCCTATGTTGGAGTACTGCGCTCTTACTTGGAGCTCTCACAATATGAACAAACTCATGGATTTTGAAATGGTCCAACGGAGGGCTGCAGCCAGGGTTTTTAAGTGAAGCTACCAACATTTGGCAAGTGTGGCAGGGTTACTTTACTTTTTAAATTGGAAGTCATTGAGAGCAAGATGAGAAAATTTATCTATAGGCTTATTTAAAGGTTTCAATCAACCTTCTAATTTGCATATAAGAATAAAACTATAGAAGTAGGCATAATTATTGTAATTCTCTTACTAAGCTCCATGCTGAAATGGATGCTTTCTATTGGTCTTTCTTTTTGCATGCCATTAGACAATGGAATAACCTTCCTGACGATAGTTCAAATTCAATTTAAGTTCATGTCTAAGTCGCAACTGACGTAGGAACTTTCTCCTGAAAATTGGCTCGGCCACCCTACCATAATGCATTTAGTTGCTTACTATAGGGTGCACTGAGTTGAATTGAATTGATCTGTTCCTCCAAATACAGGGGCAGTAATGTTAATGCAGGCTATGTAAGCTGAAGAAATCAGAAAATATGCCTATAAATTAATTAGCATGAAAATAAAACCAATGCAATCAATTTATCATCTAAAACTGATGACAGTTTAAGCACAAGTTGCCATACGGACGTCTGCTTCCTTAAACCCCTCCCACCTGTCCACCTGTGTCCTATTTTCACAACCCCCCTTCACCCTTTGCCGGTCTTTTATGGATGGCCCCTTATCCCATCAGAGGGACGACAATGTGTACTTACTATGCCACACGGCGATGGCCAAAGATGTTTAAACATGGATGCTGACATCGAGGTCCTGGTGAAGAGTTGTACACCGTGTTAATTTACCCGGCATTCACCACTAACAGCATCAGTCCACCCATGTGAGAAGACAACAGAGCCGTGGCCGAGACTGCACATCGATTTCGATTGCTCATTCCAGGGAAAAATCTTTATTGTGGTTTTCTCATTCGCGAAATAGCTCGAAGGGAGTCTAGTTCCATCAACATCGGCAAGTGCCGTGATTACTAGGTTTCAAGGTCTATTTGCCACACACGGTTTACCCGATGGCATCGTGTCAGGCAATGAAACTGCATTTATCTGCTAAGTTCCAAGAGTTTGCTAAGATGAACTTGCAGCATCACATAACGATCTCTCCTTGTCATTTTGCTGCTAACGATCAGGCTGAAAGAATGGTACAGACAACCAAGAAAGCGCTTAAGTGGATCGCAGAAGGCGGGTGGTCTACCCGACTTGCTCGATTCTTATTGGCTTAACATGTCATGCCGTGTACTACCAAAGGATGCAGCCCAGCAGAGCTCCTCATGCATTGTCGTTTAAAAACATGCTTAGAACGCTTACATCCAGATTGGGCTCCAAATGGTGTTGCTGTTCCATGTGCTCGTGTCCGCTCGTTTGCCCCAGGTGATTCAGTTTTCTTCCGCAGTTACGGTGCCGGTCCAGATGAAGTTTCAACAGAAACTGTGAAGACTGTGTCACCAAGAGTCTCCGCTGATGGTGTCCACCCATTGGTGACACCCACAGCCCTGCCATTTCACCAGTCGGCACGCATGAAGAAGTTGCTGACATAATTCTTGGATTGTTGTTTAGGGGAGAGGGGTGTTATGTTCTCGTCAAGCTTTATGGACGACCCTCGTTCCATTGCTATAGGCAAAGCTCATTAGTTAGAGCACTATAGCCTTAATTTGAATTAGCAACGTTACGCATGCTCATTTGTTGTTGCTTGCGGCAAATGGCATCATTTACACACTATTCTATGAAGTGCTGATTTGTCTCATCTTTGAGCATTAAAACCACATAAAACTCAACTATCAATAAGCTACCTAAAACTTGCAATGCAAAAAAAAACATGTATATCTCTTTTCTTTGTCTAAACCCCATGAAGATAGACCACAGTTAGCCCATGGAATGCCTAAAAGAAATCCATTGTTTCTAAACCTGGAATTCTAGATTATAGTAACATGGACAACTGAAGTTAAAGAGCATATAACTGCCAGGCCTTAACTTGTAGGATAGTAAAAAATATTGCGGCAGTTAGCATGCTGGACCATCACCAATATGTCCAATTATTTAAGTTAGATTTTAATTTTGATACCGTTGGCAAGCACACCTGTTTCCATAGCATACTGTATGTCTTTGTTAGTTCGCCCAGTTGGTCATAACGACTAATACTGTTTAACCAACTTCTGTCATGTTTACTCTTTATATTATATCCATAAAATCTTCCAGCCTAATTGCTGTTTAACTAAATGTGAAATCCTGTTCTATTTTAAATTTCTAATTAATAATTTATGCTATTTATTTTTTAAAAAATGATAACTTGTTCAATCCTAACTTGCAAGGTTATACAGTAAATAAGTTAATTAAGAAAACATTTCGCACATAATGAACAAAAAAGTCAAGATAAAAAGGGATGAGAGTGAATGGTGCATATGAACACTTTTGCCACTGGTTCATCTGAGAATTGTAATGAAATGTACATTTAATTTCTATTTGATTTTTTTCTGATTTTCACAGATTGGACCATATGCTTCCCTTATCATCAACTGCATATATTGGGCAGTTGACTCGCCAAAACTACTCACTATACCAGATGCAAAATACCTGTTAAGACCTGCACTGACGCCATGGATTGCAGGAAGTCTGGGTTCCCCAACCTTGCCACACAGGCTATTGGCTATATGTGATATCTCTGCAGATCCTGGTGGTTCAATTGAATTCATGACAGATTGCACGACGATTGACACTCCATTCTGTCTTTATGATGCTGATCAACATAAAAATAACGAAAGTTTTGCAGGCCCTGGTGTTCTTGTTTGCTCAATTGATAATATGCCAACTCAGCTGCCACTAGAGTCAACAGATTTTTTTGGAGAGTTGTTGTTCCCCCACATTCTTGATATTGTAAGCATTCCCGATTACCTTAGCTTTGTGAATTGGGGCAACTATATTAACAATTCTATTGCAAATCTATTTTTAGCTGCAATCCGATGCCAAGAAACCACTGGAAGAGCACACTTTTGCACCTACAGTTCATGGAGTAAGATTAATTTTGTCTATATCTGTAGTCTATATTAATCTCCTTTCTTTTAAATACAAAGGTCATGATTCTGTAGATGAAGCTATTGATATATAACTGAATTATTTAGTTTTCCAGAAAACATTTTTCTTGCCCTAGAAACTATAGGCCAACTGTCTTTTCCCAGTTGGATGGGATAAGATGACGTTTCTATTGTAACCAGAACACTATTCCAAGACTTTTGCCAGTGGACAATAGCCACATTTAATCAGCCACAAGAGCACAAGATCACTAACATTGATCCTTTTAGATACTTTCATTTTGACTGGCCCATCTTTAATTTCTGCCTATAACATACTCCCTTTCTTAGAGATGTTGCATCATTGGTATCAAATCCGGGAACTCTTTATGCGGTACATCTAGTTTAAACATCGCTGGGTTGAGCGGAATCAGGTCATTAACATTGTTGGAAGCATAGGTGAGCGGTCTAGAGTCCTTGATAGCCACACATTTGCACAGAATCATCATCATTTCCTCGAAATTGATGGAAGCCCTCCCAAGTACTCGTTTGATGAGTTGTTTTATCATAACAATTAGATGCTTCATTATCCTCCCCACCAAGCTGCCATTGGTAGATTAAATTTCCATAGAATTCTCTAAGCAGATAACTGATTTGCTATGTTATCCTAATCAATGGTGCAAAAAGCATGGTTAATGCTGACAAGCTTGGTACCATTGCAACTGTAAATGACACTTCTTGGTCATCCATTCCAAGCAATAAATCTCCTTAGCACTTGCATAAAATCTTCAGTGGACAGGATTTTGGCGAGTTCCAAATGAACAGCTCAGTATACAGCACAGGTGAAAAGCACAATCCATGCGTTACCCTCATCCCTCAGATGAAGTGATCCCACAAGATCAACTACTGTGATGGTAATGGTGAAGGAACAGTCTTCAGAGGCTTTTCTTGGGGTTTCTGGCAGGAAATACAACTTTAGATAACTCTCCTAATCACTTGCTGAGCTCAAACATTCCAAAATCTCTCTTAGGGTCAAAAGCAAAAATTGCATTTTCACATGGGAGTTTTGGAGGTGTAATCTTCTGATCATGAGTATCAACAATGGATGGTTCCCTGGCATAGTTATTGAGTTGAGAAAGTCTTCAATATCCTTACTCAAGACTGATACCAGTTGCTACCCATGATCTGTTGCGTGATCCTGGGTGGTATTACATGCGTAATGGTTAACACCTTAATGTTGAGGGTTAAACAATTGTAGGTTCTGTCCTGGCTAGATCTGTGAATCGAGTGAACCAGGGAAACTAGTTAATTCTAAAAAGGGGGACTTTCCTAAAACTAATATCAGTACTGCAAAATCATCAAGCTTAAAAATTATTACTCTTAACCCCTTACTGCATAGCATTGCATATCTGCAAATTTACTTTTTCAATGTGTAGTTCAATGAAATATTCATATTTGTAGAAACTGCATGTTGTTGTTCACATCTGCAACACTCTTCTGAGTCATTCAGTCACAGCAGAGCTATCTTTTGAGCTAAATCTGCAACTTTATAAGAAGTCATTTGTTCCTCCATGTGTTTTCCTAGCTTTCTCAAAAGTGGTGATTTTGAGATCAAAATTTTCTTTTATGAACGAGTTTAGAAAAATTAAATATTGTCATTTTCTATATCTGAAGAAGAGTTTCTACGAAAGAATTTTTTGGATACAATACAATACTCTATCCTTAATTTTAAATCTTACATCCATATGTCGTGCATCCAAATACTTGGCTTTTTCGAAGCACGCATGCTTTCCTGTTTCGCATGCGTGTAACCAGGTGGAGCCCGCACGTTTTTTGGATTGCAACTTTGTTAGTTGGTCGGCCACTGGTCGGCCACTACAGTAACGTGATTTTTCGGTAGTTTTTTTCTAAGCCAGTATTTCCAGTCAAAGTTTCACATGTACCAGTGTCCTCCATTTACTCGCAATTTTTTGGAACGCACATAGTGTTTTTGTTATTTTGCGAATACTTTATATTCTTGTTCAGCTGGCTATTCAAAACTACTTTATTGATTTGTGCATTTGTTAGTTTACTTCACACATAGCAAGATGGCCAAAAAATGACGTTAGTTTTGGACGTCATAAAGACGTCATTTATGTTTAAAAAAATGACCAAAAAATGACGTCATTATGTCCCTACTTTTTGGTCAAAAAGACGTCATTTAATTTGGTCATAAA
>JAQGAO010006099.1:0-12701 GCA_034697705.1 Ommatoiulus sabulosus
CATGATTGAAAAGATTTAAATATCTGCTTCCTTGAACTTTATTTTATTTTATGTCAATGTAACCAAGATTTCAGTCGGCTATTTTAGAGGTTACATATATCCAATTACGTTTATACGTTCAATTAATGGCAACGTAACGCTTGATAAACTCAAAAAGCGAAACAAATGCCCGCTCTGGAAAATACAATATATCAATATCGAACGTTAATAAAATAAGTAATGCGATAAACTTTAAAACCTGGTAATATCCAAAAAATGGAAGGTAGAGTTGAATCAGAGTAAGTCGTGATACAAACCAAATAAATTTAAGCGAATATATGTAAATAACGTTCCGGTTAAAGATGTATTCTCTGAAATATAATAGCAGCGTTCAATATTCGACCTTCAATGTAAAAAAAATGTCACAGATGTCTACATTGTTTAAAATTCATTTGATACCTGTTCCATTAGGGGCTCTCAATAAAATATGGTTTATCTTTAAAATGTCTAAATTTCTACTCGAATCGTCAACTTTCTTTCTGCTTTGAAGACCTCCTGTAGAAAGTAAAAGTAAATCACAATGAGGAGGGAAGCAGGACAACTTGAGATGCATTTGATGATTTACTGTTTACTTTGTAATAGAAATTCAGTTTTAAAACTTCTTTAATTTGACCAAAGCAAATGTAGTGCAAAATACTTACCACATTCGACAAGTAACACTCCAAGAAGCAAAACTAGAGCGGCTTTCATGTCTGAAGATTCAACTTGAAGTTAAAAGAAACAAATCTCTTCAAAGTATTTTTGTGAATAAATCAAAGAAAGAAATATTTCAGAGTTATAAACTTTTGAGCAATGGATTATTATTTCGTTTATTTGGGCACTACATTCACGTCACGCAGCCACCGACGATATGCAATTTTTATACAGATGTATAAATTTGTTTGCTGAAACACCTGGTTTAAAGAAACTGAACTGGTCGTATTTTCAACACGAATTTATGGGAGTAATCGAGTATCGTGATGAAAAATTTTGAATTCCCAACAAGCGGAATTTGAAAAGCATAACTAATGTAAAAACAATGCATTGTATAGTTAAGTTAAATTACGCCATGTAGATATAGCGTATTGTTACTGAATGCATGTTATGTTGAACATAGAACCAAAAAAAACAAAAAAACGAGTATGCATACTGACCCGACTGACCCGACATACGAAAGACCAGTATGGCGACTCCGGCCACTTTTACCTAGCCATTAGCTCGCAGCGCCACACAGTGGCAGTGATTTAGGCATCGATCCTATCGATAATCGTATATATCAATCGTAATTCTTTGACTATCACTATCGATAGACTGCTTACGCCTTGCTATATTCTGAGCCAATGGGCATTATAATGCTACCCAGTGATTATCTGAATAATGATCTGAAAATGATCGATTAGCATATATATACAGCCCAGCTAGCATACTGTATATGCCAGAAAAAGGCCTTTTTTAAATATTTTTTATGATTTTTTTATGCCCAAAAATATGTCATTTTCACTCCTGCGCGGTGCAAAGCGTAGAGGTGTTAGTGGGTTAGTGACAACCTGAGGGACGCGGCCCACCTTTCTCTACACGATGGTAGGTAATTTACCACCATATGATAATTCCCCCAGGAGTTATAAGACTTTGAATGGTGTACACTTTTTTGTGTCGCGAAAATTTCTGGGAATTTATCCATCTCGAATTTAAAGACGCATTCACGAACGAATTTTTTGACCATGAAAAGATGGAAAATGTAATGTCCAATTTCAAGTGACCGGCAACAACGTCTGTACTTCTATTGTGTAATTTTATTTATATTGTTTCACAGATAAAGTACAGTAAATTATTGCCTCGACGCAGTATATATAAGGATGTTTGGAGCAAACACAATGCCACCATGGAATAAATGAACACTAGTTCAAGTCACCCAATGACAATATACAAGTGCATTGTATACTTGTACATTGTACATGTCATGATGTCCATGTACAGTGTAGCCTTAAGTTTTCTAAAAAGACTAGTCATAAAAGTGACAAATATTTTTAAAAAAAGAAGGATTCACAGATATTAACAACACTTTTAAACCATGATGGCAACAAGTTTTTGAAGTAGAACTACGTCTTTCCCCGACTAAAGGGGGTAGTTTTGAAGTATCGGATTTCCTAAAA
Organism: Ommatoiulus sabulosus; assembly: GCA_034697705.1. NCBI lineage: Eukaryota > Metazoa > Arthropoda > Diplopoda > Julida > Julidae > Ommatoiulus > Ommatoiulus sabulosus. The sequence continues at coordinate 2,172 of JAQGAO010006099.1, forward strand.
ATGTCCTATTAAATGTTCGATTATGTGTCCGATTAAATGTCCGAAAAAAAATGCTAGATTGAATGTTCGAGAAAACAAATAAGCGATTAAATGTTCGAAAAAATGACCAAATAAATCCGAAATAAATGAACGATTAAATTTCCAAAAAACTGTCCGGAAATAAAACATTTTTAGCGAATAACGCCATTGAAATTCGGATGGCGTCATTCATAAATTTTTTGATGACGACATTTGAATAGTTTTAATGATGACGACATCATCCAAATTTTAATGAATGACGTCATCATTTAATGTGCAACTCCAGATGTAGTTCTACGTTAAAAAAAATTGCATGATAGTACAGCTATGCGCCGATGTTACTTTTTTTTTGTCATCAGATTTAATAGAATAAGAAACCAAATTTATAGAATTGGTTACGAATAATACGAGACGAAACATAACATAGACCACAGACAATTATTATTCCATTTTAATTTCAAAATTCAAATTACTGGTAACTTTAAATCAGGTAGGCCTAAATTAAATAAAAGTCAGCATCGAAGGTATTTGATTATACATGTAGAAAAAGGTGTGGAACCACTTAATGAACACGTGAAAGTATTATGTATACCACTGAAAGTAATACTTTATCAATTGAATATACCGTGCACAGAATGATTTACATGTACTTGACCGACTAATTATGCTTCATAACCAACATAACCTTATCAAAAAAAGGCAAAACTTTAGTAAAATTTTCATTTTAATAATCACTCGTACAACATTTAGTACAGGATGCAACATTCTACCTTAAAATTTGCACAATTTTTGTAACAATGTTTACGGTTTAAAAGATTGGTCAAACTGCCCATTACGTAAAATAAAGCAACATTCTAAAATACCACAATAGGATGAAAAATAATTAATTTTGAAAGCGTTTACATTAAAAACCACTTTAAAGAAATCTATAACTAAGTGGACAAAACTGTTGTCTGATATCCAACAACGTCTATCCTCCAATGAAATTGTAATTACTGATTAAGTTGAAAAGCGATAATGCTATCTGTCGAGTAAGCTTTATAATCAGGTAATAAACAAATAATTGGGGGAAGAGTTGATCCAGAGCAAATAATAACACAAACGAAACAAAATGAACCGATAATGAATAGAACACTCCATCAGTTAAAGATGAATTCCCTGAAATAGAAAAGCAGCGTTCAATATTCGACATTTCATGTACTATGTGTCACATATATACTTTATACTGTATATATTGTTTGAAATTCATGTGATACCTGTTCCATCAGGGTCTTTCGATAATGTATCGTTTTTCTGTACAATTTCTACTCTACTGAAATCTTCATCTTGCTCTCTGCTCTGAAAACCTCCTGTAGGAAGTAAAAGTAAATTACAATGAGGTGAATTACAGGACAACTTAAAGATGCCTCTGATGATTTACTGTTTACCGTTTAATAGAAATTCAGTTTTAGAACTTTTTTAATTTTGACCAAAACAACTGTAGCGCCAAATACTTACCACATTCGACAAATAACACTCCAAGAAGCAGGATCAGAACGGTTTTCATGTTTGAAGAATCGAATTGATGTTAAAAGAAACAAACCTCTTCAAAGTATGTTTGTGAATAAATCATAGAAAGAAATATTTCAGAGTTATAAACTTTTGAGCAATGGATTTTTACTTTTTCTTGGGCACTTCATTCACGTCATACAGACACCAACGATATGAAATTTTATACAGATGTACAGGTATACATTTGTTTGCTGTAACACCTGGTTCAAAGAAACTGAAGTGGTCGTATTTTTAATACGAATTTATGGGAGTAATCCGAGTATGGTGTCACGTTGATGAAAATTTATGAAATCCCAACAAGCGGAATTTCAAAAGCAAAACTAATGCAAAAACAATGCATTGTAGTTAAGTTAACTAACGCTATTTGGAAATGATTGGTTTACGATTTATTGAACGCATGTTAATTACGTCGAATCCATGTCCAAAAATGAAAGGCCTTTTTTAAACCATGAATAAATAACAAAACTTTTTAAAAGATTGAAAATTTACCTGTCCAATTTCAAGTGACATGCATAATTTTATGCATATTATTTCATAGATATGGTACAGTAAATTATTGCCTCGACTCACGCAGTATAATGTTTACCTTTGGAGCAAACACTACATTGTATACCACCAAGGAATAAATGAACACTAGCAATAGTTCATTTATCAGAATAATAAAATTCAGAGTTTTTATACGTTCACCCTGTACATAATGTACCCTATACCCTGTACAACAATTCAGCCGTTTTAATAGAATAAAATCCGATTTTCTAGAATATTTTACTATAATAATAAGAGAGACAAAATATAATATAGGCCACAAATGTACTGATTATTAATTTTTTATTTCTAAAATCTAAATTACAGGAAACTTTTAAGGAAAAAAAATCAAAATAAAAGTCAGCATTGAATGAAATTTTATAAAAAAAATCGCTGGCGTAATGGAACATGCTAAGCATTTTTTGCTAGTTTTTGTCAAAATTGCCCAATTTAAAGAAGCATGCAACAAAATACATAATGCTGGATCGTTTCCAGAAAATTTTTTTAAAATGCGTGAGTTTTATTCAGAAAAAGTAATACATATATAAATAAATACAGAGGGTGCAAGCTAGCATTGTTTGTTAACCCATAGGAAAATTTTAACAGATAAGTGATTTTAACGTTTATCTATATGATTTCCAGATAGAAAATTTTACGACAAGTTTAACAATATGTTATTTGCAAGAAATTTGTATCAAAAACGAATCAGGACACGTACATTTAGATGACATGTCAGGCATGCCTTTGACGTGTATCTATTGAAGTTTTTCATGACGTTAAATATCTGCATTAATATAGGAATATTCAAATAATTTTTACATGTTTCTCAAAATGCTAACACGTGGCATTGCGCCATACTGTGCAGTTTCTTTTCGGTGTATTTATCAATTATGGAGTAATCGTTTTACAAACTCATTATATGTAGAATTTTGAAATTAAATTCCACTTAAGGTGCATGCATGTACTTTGTAAATATATAATGTAATTATGTAAATCGGATAATACTAATTATTTTTGTATAAGCTAAATCTATTGTACGTGCATTTCTAAATTTTATTCGGAACGATTATCAAAAATATTGATGTGACACCAAACAAAATCGGTGTAAACGTGCCCCAAAATGTGTTGATACTTAATTGTCAACTTGCAAAAACGCCAGCAACACAACCAGTTATCAGACCAATTTTGGCTTTGATGTTTCCAGATTCCTTTCTGATTTTTGATATTCAACTGCTGTGTCAAAATTCGAGCCAAGCCAACTACAAATTAATTGAAGAATGCCTATGAAATTTATGAGGTGATCGGAGAAATTTAGAACTTTGGGCTCAATTTATTTGTTGGCCATGTTTATTCAGATGTTTGTATGCCAATCTGGAACATCTGGATTCGAGGAAATGTTCGCTAATGAATACAATGTGTCTTGAGCGAGTTATTGGAAAGAACTTTGGATATTTGATTTTGGAAAAATTATCAATGAAAATGCTCAAAATTTTGTAACATGGATTAAAAAAATGTCAAACATTTTGGAAAATTGACCAGTAAATATTAGGGGTACTCAGACAGAAGCTTTATGAGTTACGATTCGTAAATCTTCTGAGTACCTATTACAGCATTTCTTTTGCACACGTATAATTCAATTTAATTCAGTTCAACTCAGTACCCTATAGTCTGCAAATAAATGCCATATCATGGTATGGGGGTCCAGCCCATTTTCAGGAGAATACTCATACTGTACGTCAGTATAATGTTGCAAAATTGATAATCTAGATTCTTTTAATATTTTTGGAAAAATCACCAATGACAATTCTGAAAATCTAGCTAAATTAACCTACACGTAGGAATGATGAAATGTTTTGCAAAATTGACTTCGAAAAATGTTGGAGATGTTGCATATTGAAAAATCGGCCGTTTTGACCCTTGTTGGTTTATTAATTAGGATTTTAATTGGGTAGTTGTGAGTTGGAAAGTACTTGAATCAAAGACAATACAACTAAAATGCAGTATAATAGAGGAACAAACAACGAGAAACGACGTTTCATGAATAGCTAAATTATAAAAAAAACATTTTTTGCAGAATTGTATTATTGTAGCACAACCTTGCTTTTTATATTTTAGTAATACAAGCAACGCCATTAAGAAATTATTATACTGTAGTTTTTTGAAAAATAATACCATAATATAGGCCTACTGTACATGTACATGTATTATTACGAGATTCTGTCCAAAAAGAGAAGTACAAACAGCTGGAGAATAACACAATACTGCTGCAAGTACGAGGAAAGTAGGAAATTAAAACAGATGGATAAAAATATTTACTTTGAAAGCGTTTACAATACAAGCAACTTTAAATAAATCGGTATATGTACTTCCATAGATATGTAGATCAAAATGATGTCTGATATCCACTAACCATGCATTTAATTGATGCCAATGAAGAAAAAAATAGCAAAAAAATTAACTTAAAAGAAATGAAAGGCTAAATTGGACAATTATCAATACCCGGCCTGCACAAAACCCATAAAGCAAACATTAACTGGTGATATCCAAAATGGGGAATCAGGACTTTAAATAGAAGAAATCTTAGGGACAACAGAAATAATTTACGTGGAATTTCAATTAATGTAACTGAATTATTTGAAACGAAAGTGTAATAAACGCAGACCGAAGGATTTGATTCAGATCTGTAATTAACGTTTCCTTTTCTATGAATTTTATATAAAATATATTTTTGAATCTTTTGATAAATCTTTAAATTTACCTACAATATAAAAAACGTGGATTTAGTTTTTTGAAAAATCATATCATTTACGTGTAAATGTATTATTAGGACAAGCTGTTCAAAAGGAGAAGTATAAATCTCCGTAATAAATCTCTGTAATAAGTACTCTTATTACATGTACTGACTGCTATACTACTTAAAAACAAAACTGACAGAACTAATGTGTACGCGGTTGTTTTTCTGTACCGATCTGTGCACTCGGATGCACCATGTATAAAATGGCCACAACCGCCATACTTGTACAAATTTGACATTTGATAATCAAAAGAAAGCTTTCCGTGGATAAAACTTATTTTGAAAGAGTTTACATTACAAACACATTAAAGAAATCGATAAATCAGTAGATAAAATGCTTTACGGATATCCACTAACTATTACTTGATGCCAATGAATAAAAACAAAAAGCACCAAATTAACTTAAAAAATAAATGAAAGCAAATATCGGACAATTCTATATATCTTGATGAAAAACCAAAGAGCAAATGTTATCAACCTGTAATATCCAAAATATGCAACCAGGACATCAAAAAAAAGAAATTTTAAGGAAAACAGAGTTAACCTAATTGGAAGAGTAATTAATGTAATTGGGATAGTAATTAATGTATTAAAGAACGTTCCAATTAAAGATGAATTCTCTGAAATAGAAAAGCATCGTTCAATAATCGACATTTAATGTAGGCCTACTACAATCGTATATGTTAACGATAGATATTGCTCAAAATTCATTTGATACCTATTCCACTAGGTTCTTCCGATAATGTATGGTTTGTCTCTAAAATTTCAACATTTTGACTCGTATCTTCAACTCGCTTTCTGCTCTGAAAACCTCCTATATAGGAAGCAAAATAAATCAATGAGGAGGGAAGCTGGACAACTTTATGCATCTGAGGATTTCTCAAAAAAAAAACTGTAACATGATACAAGTTCAATTTAAATACTGTTTTTAGTTTAGACCAAAACAACTATAGTGCAAAATACTTACCACATTCGACAAGTAAAACACCAAGAAGTAAGACTAGAGCAGCGGCTTTCATGCTTGCAGATTCAAGTTGTAGTACAAAGATGCAAATCTCTTCAAAGTATGTTTGTGAATTAATAAAATAAAATAATATTTCTTAAGCAATGGATTTCTTAATCCGTTTACTGAGCACTACACATTCACGTCATGCGGACACCAATGATACCAACGATATACAATTTTTAGACAGACGTAGGCCTATTCATTTGTTTGCTGAAACATCTGGTTCAAAGTAATTAAACTGATCGTATTTTTAATACGAATTTATGGGAGCAATCAATCGTGCCAAAGCTAACGAAAATTTATGAATTCCTAACAGCGAAATTTGAAAAGCATATTAATTAATGCAAAAACAATGAATTGTTGCTAAGTTAAATAACGTTGTCTGGATGTGATAGGTGTATACGAGGCATCGCATATATTTTAATACATGTACATCTTAAGTTGAACGTACATGTAGGACCAAACAAGAGACATTTTTGACCATGAATAGGCTAATAAAACTTGTTAATGATTAAAAACTTACATATTAAATTTCATCTGACAGCCTATACGTTTGTATTTCTGTTGCATACATTTATGGGTATTCTTTCATTGATAAGGTTAAGCAAAGTATTAACAAGTGAAGCGAGACTTCTGATGCCCACAACCAAGTTGTTATTTAAAGTAATGTTTCGACAATAACTTTGTCTTCATCAGGAGCTGACAATGTACAAATTACGTGTAATCTTGTTAGTATACAACAAATTTTGTTTTCGTGAAAATACCTAGATTTTGCACAATTTTAGCAAAACCTTATACTAAAACACATAAAATCTAAATAAAAAATGCTAAACAAACCAATAATATTTCTACAAAATGCCAACTATAAAATTTGCTCAAAATTCAAAAATGATCAAGGCAAAAGTCACACAGCATTAAAGGATACGTTTTCAATTGAAATTCTATGTTACATATTTTTGAGAAAACACTATATGTATATATATGTCATCAAGGCATAAACGAACACTAGTAATAGTCCAATTATTAGAATGACAATATTCAGTGTCTTTGCGTATACTCCATGAACATTTCCTAACAAAACCATTCATCATTTCAATTCAATTCAACCCAGTAAATGAATACCATGTGGTAGGGGGGTGTAATCCATCAATAGCATCCTTAATTTGATAACAATGATACAAATATTTTCAAAAATAATGCTTTAAAACTTGATAGTATCACAGATATTAATAGTATTTACACCTTGATTGATAACTTCAAGACAACAATTCATCAATTTTAATAGAATAAAAAACCGAATTTCTATAATTCGTTACGAATAATATGAGAGACAAAACAAAAAAAGCGACCTCGAACATATTGTTTATTCCATTTCATTTTTTTTAAACTCAAATTACTGGTAACTTTAAAGCGGGAAATTAAAACATACCAGCAATGAATGAATTTCATCAAAATATAGCATTGTATAACACCTTTAACAACCACCTAATTATGTGGATGTACATCTGAAAGTTATATTTGTAGATTTCATAATACAACTGACAGATATGCTTGATCGCCTGAAAGTAGTATTTGAGAAATTCATAATTCCACTGAAAGTTATACTTGGTCAACTGATAAAACCATCCGATAAGTGAATTTTCCTCTGAAATTGAAATACTTAATATCAGTGTATTCCTAAAATAACAGAAAATTAATGATGCTAATGTCATATTTTTGTTATACCTTTGATACCAGAGTTGTTCGGCTTCGAGTACTGTATGACTATCATCCCATCCTTGGCATTCAGTGCACCATTTCCGATAAAGTCTTGACGGATATTCCTTGGCCGAGCTGAAAATCTCCAGTAATAAATTGTCTATTTCGTGATGTAGGGCAATGGACCTTATGCAGATTTCGTGCAAATATCACGTGACTTTCCATTCATTCCATTGGCGGTTCGATGAGAAGATCACGTGATGTAGTGACTGTAGTCCATATATAACTCTATATAAGGTCCATTGGTGTGAATTGTTATGGGACAAGATGAACGCATTTTTACATCTTTTTGAAAAAATTGTCAATTTTAAAGAATAACGTTCAACAATGTTTTATTGTATGAAGAGACAAATTCCTTAGACAATTCATGATGATAGTTTTTGTTATACCTCTGACACCTAAGTCCTCGACTTCGACTTCTGACTGCTCCATGACATTCACTGGAACATTTTCGGAAAACTCTTCCTGGGTATTTTCAGACGAAACTGAAAACATCCAGTCATTAATTGGGACTTATATTTAAAGATGAAATCATTATATTTTTAAACTTAATGATATCACGAACGTATATTTAGATAGTACAAGTAAATCCTGAGCTCCATGAAAAAATTTCTGCGCAAATACGGTAATAATTACTCCTATAGTAGCCTACATTAAACTCGCTCGTAAACATGCTCAGAAAGTGTTTTTGGCTGAAAAACATGTTACCAAAATTGGTTCGAAACACGCCAAAAAATAAATTTGCTAATTCGATTAAATATAGAAAAAACAAGATCAAAATATATGAAGGTATTTAGTAGCCTCGCAAAATCAGCTCCAAAATGTTTTTTTCCTGCATAGTTCGTGGCCACAGTCTTCCAAATGTCTAGAACCCTAAACTATAGATGAGTATGCCCGGGCCTGATAATGATGAATGTACGCACTGAATGACAGTTTAATTATGAAATACTGGCCATTTCATGTTTTGTGGGAATTAATTGGCGTCATCAAGCATGATGAACAATTTTTGCTAAAATTGCCAAATCTTACATGTATAATATGTCAGGTATAATAATGTATAATTTATCTTACAGGCTAATATGTCAGTTTAGCTAAAAGAAAATAAACAAATAATTGAGTTTAATGTTTTTTTCTCAACGTTTTCTCTACGTTTTGATACGCTTCTGACCTGTCATGCACCATTTTGACACTATCTTCCAAAGTGTTTTTCAAAATGTTAGATATCTGCACGCATACATGAATAAAGATTTAAACAATTTTCGCAAATGCAAACTTGTGGCATCTAGGTTTTTATGTGTTTATAGATGTAAAAGGAATCGCTTTACAATCAGTTGATTATAAGGTATCCAGAATCAATATTCCGTATCTTTAAATTATTAGATATGAGGGAAATTTTTTGACGAGACTCGAATATTTCTCAATAAAAAAATAAGTCTCAGTAAAATAATACTGGTTGAGGAAGATTTACGACTTAATAAATCATCAAAAGAAATTTCTAGAACCCTTTATTGAAAATATTGAATACTCTTTTGTGTAAGCTAAAAGTGCTTATATTTCTAAAAAAAATTAGAAAGATTGCAGGGTTCCCCCGACCTTGAAAACCTCGAAAAGTCAGGGAACTTGAAATTTCTGAAAATGTCAGCGAAGAATGCATTATTTTGAAAAAGCCAGGGAAGAATGACTTATTTTCAAAAAGACAGGGAAATTCAACGTATTATTGTTGCCACAATCTAAATTTAGTTTTTTCAAGCTGTAAGCTCTGGGTCAAACTGCGATTTTTTAAAAATTTCCAAGTTTACAAGTTTTCAAAAATGTTTAACAACTTCAGAGGACGAATTTGCAAAATTTTTAACAGTTTCCGAGGACAACTTATCAAAACTTTAATCAGTTTCCGAGACCAAATTTTCAAAATTTTCACACTTTTCGTAGTATAAATGTGCAATATTTCCAACCTTTTCCAGCACAAATGTGCAATATTTCCAACCTTTTCCAGCCCAAATTTGCAATATTTCTAACCTTTTCCAGCACAAATTTTCAAAATTGTCCACTTTTTCCGATTACAAATTTGAAAAACTTTCTACTTTTCCGAATACAACTTTGTTAAATTTTCGAAATATACAGCAACATTGGCACATCTCAATTTTGACATTGGTCAGGGAAATTTATTTAAAAACTTGGAACACTGGATTTTAAAAAATACAAATGTGATATGTCATTTCAACAAAAATGTTTTAATTCTATGAAGAATCCAGAATTGATACTCACCACCATAAACATGCCAAAACCCCAGCAATATGATAAGAATCAGCCCCACTTTGACTTTCATATTGTCAGATTTGTTTTCTGATTTTATGCTATTCAATTCTAATGCGTCAAAATTCGTGCCAGGCCAACTGTAAATTAATTGAGCGAATGCCTATGCAATTAATGAGGTGGTCGATATGGGTCGCATAGACAGCACAGCGTCACTTCACTGTTTAGAATTTAGGCGCAATTTAATTGTCAGCCATGTTTATTCAGATGTTTGCATGCTGATTTTTAACACCTGGATTCGAGGAAATGTTCGCTACTGAACACAGTTGCGAGCGAGCTACTGGAAATTTGATCGACTTTAGAAAAATCATTGAAAATGTTTAAAATTTTCAACATTGACCAATGATCCAATTGCACACGTGATCTCGACTCCAATGCCAATATATAATTCTATAAGCTTCTTTATGTAGCAAAATTTGGCAAATGCTTTAAAATAGATCAACCCCGTCCCGACATAAGCTACATTCCCAATCTTGTTAGCACTCAGCCCCCACACAACCACCCCCTCAACATAAACCATCCACGTCAACTAACCTTTCCCAACAATATCACACTCGCACCTTCT
>JAQGAO010006100.1:0-12700 GCA_034697705.1 Ommatoiulus sabulosus
GAAAAACGGCAGCTGGAAACTGACAGATCAGGATCGGTCGTTCCCGACCGAAATCGGTTTTGTTATAAACGCACCCTTAAACTGGATAATGGAATGTCGCAAATGCACCCATTAAACTAATTTCACGATGCCCTACAACTTTCTAATTGAACGTTTTGCTCCAATTGTTACGGTTTAGAGGATGGTAACGCAATGACCTTGAATTTACATTCCAAGGTCACTGGAAATAAGCTCATTTGAAAGCGCCCGCCTATCTTACCATAATACCACAAACTCAGATTTTTATATGTAACACAATCCAAATAAAAACTGACTTACTGTGCAATAATTGCACACTACAAGTATAGTCTAAAGTATGACTTGTTCAAATATTTTGAATTGCCATATGGTGACTTTTTTATGTACTTATGTTTTCAATTCGTAGCTCATACATGATACATGTGCACGTACATTCATAAAATGGAAAATTTCTCCTTACGTTTTCGAATCTATCTTTTGACTAATTAGTTTCTATCTAGACAGTATAATTACCTAGGGTGTTTTGCAAGTTGAAGAATTGTTTAAAAATTTACCATTATTTGAGACTCGGTGCTCAGCTTGCCGAGTCCCAAATCTCTCAGTGCGTTTAATGCAAAACGACGGTGAACTTTCCACGGCTCTCCATCAGCTATCGCTATACCTTAAAATGATAATTTTCCTGTGAATATTTTGTATAGGAAAAGTTTATATTCAACAAATTATTATTATCTGTTTAAACTTACTGTAATAATCAGGGTCTGCAAATGTAAATTGCAAATTTGGACGTCCAGAAAATACTTCGCCTTGTTTTACAAGCGCCTCCTTGATGGCGTCGTAGCTGTTCAGTACAACAACAAAGCGGCTTCCTAAATATAAGCTGGGAATATAGAGAATAGTTAAGTTATTTAAACAACAAATTATAAATACCCAAAATGTACACACTCAAAATCTAAAAATCTTTTGAGGTTCTTTCCCAAGCTACACCAGGAGAACCTTTTAGGTACCATGACTTAGGGTGAGTTTGTCTACCGTGAGGTGGCTTTGTCCAACAAGAAAAAACATGGTTGGACAATATCCCCCATTTTCATTTAAACTTTGAAATTTGGCCTGATTTCACAAGATAGTACTATATTACATGTAGCTGTACTGACAGATGCTTTCTTCAACCTTTTATTGGCTAAAATTATCATTTTTATTTAAATTCTTTGTTCAATATTTGTTTTTGATTGCCATGTGTTTGCAATAAACTTCTTATTGCATTTATTTCTTACCACTGCTCTATAAATCTGGAAAGCGAAACTTTCATTCTCACATATCTTATATTAATGGTAAAGTGTAAATTAAACAAATTCGTGTGATCTATCAGTCACTTTTATGGTGATTAGGGAAACACAAATATGTCATTTCAAAGTGGAATTTGGGGTGACTTTGTCTCAGTAGAATTACATTACTTTTCTGAACATAATTAGGGGTATGTTTACATTTTTTTATAACAATTTACTGCATAACATCTTTAAATATAAATACAAACACATTTATAAATATTTGTATTGTTCGAAACCAGAACTTAATATTGTTATGATCGTTGAAATTAATGATAGCAGCCTAGCTCATAGTGATCCTTTAAGCCCAATTTTCACTGTAGAAGCAATTATTTTTCGATTCCAGAAATAAGTGAAATCAATGTGTATATATCTAATACACAACTAATTGTTAAATTACCAGTATATTGTCATATTTCTTGTATTAAACCATATCAACCATTGAAATTTACATATATTTGAACTTATATCAATGTTCCCTGGACATTAATTGTTTCTTTTTCTGCTCAAAAATACGTGTAATCTTATTTGAGTTTCACTAATTTGTAAAAATAGTAGGTCGGCATTAACGTACAACACTTTGTAAATGCCTATAAAGGGCATTTTTTGACGTATTACAAGGTCACCCCAGGTCGAGGTGATTTTTATAAAATTGTTCTGAAATATTGAATTATTAAAAATTGGACAATAATATACAAAACTGTTCATTGAACAGTCAATAATTTTTAGAATATATCAGTACATTGGTCTCAGAGATTTTGAAGATTTTTATTAAAAAAGGGACTAAAAATTAATCAAAGTCACCCCAGTTTATGGGAATACTTCGAAGAACCCCCAAAAAAGGTTCTTTTTTTAAGAACCTTCTAAAACGTTTCAAATACACATATAAGGTTCAATACACTGAAACCTTTTAAAAGTTATTTGTAAATGAAAAAGGTTCTTTATAAATTGAAAAGGTTCAATACAACGAACCCTTTTAAGGACAATTTTAAGAATGGCAATTCTTTTTAGGATATTTCAGTTCACGACATCCTGCTCAGTATCATCCAGTCCGAAGTAGCTATGTGATTGCTATATGTTTTCATTGTGAAAACGAAGTGATAGTAGGCTGAATAGCTGCTTTAACCCAGTAATTTGACCTAAAACGTTCACATTTTGGAAATAACATTCAAATGTAAGAAAATTAGTCTCGATAATAAATTAAGATATGAATATGCTCGCGGTTGCATCATGCATGCATTCGTCCTGAAAATCTAGTGTTATTTAGATGTATAGTACATATTCTTTGGCATAGAGAAAAATTGAAGTATTGGGCACAATAATTTCATCTAAGCTATACCTGACATAACCTAAAACGTTCAAATTACTGTGCTAAACATTTCTGTTTTTACTGTACACCATAACAGTTGTACATCTAAATACAAATATACAATATCAGGACGATAGCTGCAGCTATTCAACCATATCAATCAAGAAAATAAAATAAGATAATCCAATACAAATTTGACAAGTGAAAAACATTTCAAACCTTTTCTAAAAATGTCCTAAATCTATAACTGCAAATTATTTTACAAAACCTAAAATCTAAATGCAAATCATTTACTAAAACATAATGTAGAGCTGCACATTAGTTACACTGATTTTTTATGAACCTAAAGTCAATTTTGTAAAAGTGAAATGCCCTCTATTTCATGTGGAAAGCATTAATCCTAACATATTAGTTTTGATAACAGTTTTTTATGTACTGATATGACATTAAAATTCAAAATTCGTGCCTTGGTGTAAATTTCACAAATACATTTTTATGGAGCGTCATTATTTGGTTGATGAAGGAGGGAAATTTGAAGTAAAGTTTTGATTAAAGCAGTGATAAATTACAGTGTACATATGTAGGCCTACTTCCTCGCAGTCTACATATACATGTATATATACATTACATGTATACTCGAATACGAAATTATTCTGCACACAATGATGTTGGCTCGTTTTCATAATTCCTTTTTTGCCCTGGATGTTATAGATCATTTCCTAATGTACCTCCATTACAGTATTCAGTACCAGAAACATTAAGAATCATACTTTTGCAGTCTTTAAGTCAGGACAGTTGTGCAATAGGTTATTATTGGCATCAATTGGTTTGATATTGAAGCATTGAATGGTTAAAAATCAGCAATAACCTTGAGTGAATTTTTAAACCAGCGCAGCTTGCCAATTATTCACACGTTACCAGGACTTTATATTTACTCTACTTTACTTTACCCCACACTCTCCGACAGCGAGCACAAAGAATCCTTACTTTCGACGTGCTTCTTTCGTGCTTGTTAATTTCAGCTTCTTGTTTCCAGCTTTTGGGCGCACAAGGATCGCTGATATCAGCGTGATGGTAAGTGTGCTTGGTGGCGCCACTGCATGCGTTGTGCTAGGTGAAACATTCCACGTAAAACCTTCCATATGCGCATTAGCATCTAATGATGAGCGCAGGACACGTTTACCAATAGTTATATGTGTACCACTCTTCGCTTAATTCCTGTAAGCTCAGCCTGGCTCGACTAAGCGTGCGCTCTCATTTAAAAAGCATGCCGCATTCTTATCCCTCTTGGTGGCTCTTACCACTCTGTGTACAACTACAAGGTGCGGCATAAGTCTGTTTTCGGATCAAACAACAAACAAAGCTACTATCTAATTTATGGACTGAACGTGACGAGATGGAATCGAGTTGTAATATCAGTGGTACATGCATGGTAAGAACACCCAGAATGCTTATTGCAGGCGCAAGTACAAGACTTTACAGACTTATACATCTTTATAGCTTGCAGTTGTACGCAGAGTGGTAATTAAGCGCCTGCAATAAGCAATAAGCAAAAGGCAGCGTTTTCTCCATTGTTCTTGAAGCCTTTGAAGGTATTGATATCAGTAAGAAAAACTTCTACCTCACTTTTCCATTATGGAGTACATGTGCGTAAAATGGCAAATAATGTAGCCTACGTCTAATGGGACTAATGTACGTCATTTAAATTGTAAATTGAAGATGTTTCAATGAGCAATGAAATCCTAATTTATATTTTAAAAACCTTCCATTCAGGTGTTCTATACATATACGTAAATATCATGCAAATAATATGTTGCAGGGGAAGAAATAATTTTAATAGAGAAACAAAAAGACCACATGAGGCGATAAGATGAGGAAAAATTGTTACCTGAATACAGGGCCATACTTCTTGGAAAGTGTATTGAATGTCTCATGTGGGGCATTGCCTAGAAAAGGCAGGTACCCCAAAATTGGCAATCCCCGTGGACCAGGAGGAAGGTTTTTCGTTGCACCAGAATAACTGTACCAAATAATAATTGCAATAGTTACCAATGCAATCGCGATATTAACCCCGAAAACACTGAACAATTTTTGGAGAATTGTAAGCATTTCCATGTTTCACTGGTGGTTTTATTCGTGTGGACGTACCTCGAATAACATCATAACATTAATCGGCGTAATCATTTTATCCAAAATTGAGTGCAAGGTCTTATGGTACAAATATAATCTCATGTTAATCGTGACCTTCCAGGCGCTAGCTGTTTTTATCAAACATGAGATTATATTTATTGAAATATAATAGTATACATGTACAGCTGTAGGATACATTGCACTTGAATGCAGCTTTGACTCTGCATATGCAGTATACATGTATTATTCAGTGTCAGATATCTGTATATACTTGATAATTCAAAATTAAATTAAGAAACGGGTATACTAAATAATTGTTTATCTAGCTAGAAACTTATTTTTGTTTTTTACATGTATATTCTTTAATTGTTTCGTTTAATATCAACCAAACATTTCTGCAGTAACGAGGTTTATTGTGCACTTAAATAATTATATTATACAGTGAATTTAACATGTTATGGTAAAATTAACGTTGAACAAAGTTTAATGAATTTCAAACAATTTCATATTTTACAAATATTTTTATTCTGTTTTTCCACATCTTCTAGTCAATCTAAAATTCAGCCGGCGCCATACATGGTCGAGTGGCTTAGGCCCGCTTTTCACGTCCCGGATTTGTCTGGCCGGCACCGTGACCTATATCTGCCACACGGTCCTTTATTATTCAACTTGTACCTGCAATGAATACCGTTTCATTTACAGTCTATACATGTGATAGGTACAATGTATCGGTACAACAACGGATGAAACATTTTATCTTAGACGTAATGCATAGAACCATCCATTTGCCATGGTGCCATGCCGGTGTCGAATTTACGAATAGAGACATTTTGCGACCGTCCACTGCAAGTTTATGAATGAAAACGTATATTTGTTGAACAAATTTCCAGGTCCTTATTATTCTTTTCAGATGAAATTGAGTTTTGGACCGTTCTCGTGTTGCCCTTAAATTTTGTCTTGGTCACTTTTGGTCATCAACATGTAATTCATGTAAACCTTGCACTGTATACTAAAAACTGTATTACAACTTGAAAAACTATAGCACTTAAAATGTTGAGCTAGCATAAATGCATTTCTTTCTAGATCGTCTTGTATGATCATACATTTTAAACTTATATTTGAGAGTAAACCTTAAATGATTTTCATGAAATATGTTGGACAATTTAACGGTATATATCAACCGTTATAAGCAAGAAAATCAAAAACTTGCTATCCCATTTCTAAATGAAATGGAAATAACTTATGTAGTTTTCTAACTCATTGTATTTTCACAATTAAAATTTGCCTAATCTAAAAGGCATCTGCGAAAAGTTTTTGATTAGGTAAATATAAATATTTTTACCATCTTTATAACTTGAAAATTTATTTACTAAAAGAAAATGTCTAGAAAACTAACTTCAAATGTGTATTTATAAGATAAATGAGGATTTTGAGAAACTGTGATTTCATTAATCGGCCAAATTTTACTACATGTCCTTACATCGACATGAGATATTTAGCGAGAAAATACGCATTAATCTACCAATTTCAGAAAATTGTACATGAAAAAACGTTTGTAGCCTATTATACATGAAACCATGTGGGAAGGATCTGGATTTATGCCCTCTGGTGGGGCCATGTGATGTAGGCAGTTTAAAGGTTACGGGTTTTGGAAAATTTTAGTTAGGGATTATTTTTGGATATTTAAATTAGTATGCAATTAATACACTGTAGGCTACTACATGTAGTATTTTAGGAATTACACAGAAATCTAAACACTAAATTATTTTCATTCATAAACAAGTCATTATATAGAGTTACAATAAGACATTTATTTCCATTCAAGATTTGTAAATAATTTATTTCTTAAAATAACGTTTCTGTTAATTATTCAATCGGAAAGCACAGGAGTATATATGCGGCCTTAGCACTTCTTGCTCTATACGCAATCTAATAAATATATATAGTGTGTAATAATATCTGTATAATATGCACTACATGTTAATTAAAAATTGCATACCGATGCTTCTGTGACAGACTGACAGTGTCCGATTGATTGACACACGGGGTGTTGCTGTTGCACTACTGCAGTCTGTTAATTTGTGGATTGTTTAAAGTGGTTGTGTATGGATAGCATTTCGTCCAAGCTGCAGGGCATGGGATTCTTACAGAAAAAGTCATGGAGAACCGCATCATTGCTTTCGATGCGCTTGCTGGGATCCAGCGTCAGCAAATCCTTTAGCATGTCCAAGGCTTCGGGGCATTCGACGATGTCCCCGAGTAGCTCTTGCAACTTGCACTTCTGCTTCTTAGGCAGTTTCCAAAATTTGTAGAGCACTAGCTTCTGTACATCTGGCCAGATTTTGGGACGTATGGAGCCGCATAAGTCACTTATCAAGGCTAATTGGTCCTGCTCCGATTGACCCATCATGATGGGAATCCTGGTCCACATCTCGGCCAAGATACATCCGGCACTCCACATGTCCACCGAAGGGCCGTAATTACGCTCGCCCAGCAGCAGCTCGGGTGGTCGGTACCACAGTGAGATGACATTGTTGCTGTAGCAGTTATCTTGTCCATCACGCTTGTTGGTGTTGTAGTTGCAGGCCAGCCCAAAGTCAGCCACCTTGACGATGCCGTCATTGGTGACCAAAATGTTGGCGGGTTTCATGTCGCAGTGTACGATTTTCTTGGAATGGATGTAGAAGAGCCCTTCGAACATCTGCTGCATCACATTCTTGATTTCGCCCAGAGAGAACTTAAGGTTGTCGTTGCAAATCAGGCTGTCGAGGTCGTGTTGGCAAAACTCGAGCACCAGGTAGAAATACCTTCTATATCCTTTTGACTCCTTATCTGAAAGAATTGATTATAGTAAGATTGTTGAAAGAACACAGCTGAACATGAGATGGGATGAAATTGTGATCCCTCGATTGCTCTATATTTTGGTTAAATATGAACACCTTGAACCTTCAAGTGGTAAACGACATTATGTCATTATTATGCAAGAGAATATTGTGTAATTTATTATCAAACCATTTCTGTAAAAACCTGATAAAATGCATGAAAAAAACATCTTGAACTCTTTTAGCTGTAAAGTTGCTCTATTTAGCTTTTGTTTTAAATACGAGTTCGAAATTTTTTTTTTTCAATTATTATACCGGGTACAGACAAACGAAACATTGTGTCCGCAAATTCCGCAGCAGTGTATTTCAACAAAAAAATTTTTGTGCCAGGAAATTGGAAATTTCCAGATATAGGAAAACATTTTGAAGAAACGGTAGTGGAAACACTGTTTCGATTTCAATATTTGGCATTATTTTATCGTGATTTTCAAAAACTGATTTCAATTTTTTTTTATTTTTAAAAGTAAAACTCATAATCGTAACTCATAATAGATTTCCATCATAAACTGTCCCTTTTCTTTATCTGCTTAATTTATGTAGCTTATTAAAGTATAGCCTGCACCTGAATGAGTGATATAGGTATATAACGAAATTGGAAGTTGAAAATATTTTTTCTAAAATTCTGGGGTCAATTTCCATGACATTTAATGATCATGCATAAGATTGCCAGCCTTACCTTCGATTGTTCGTAAAAATTTTATTAGGTTTACGACGTTCTCATGCTGGAGCTTTTTTAGCATTTTTACTTCTCGCCAAGCAGTGTCTGCAGTCTACAATTAAATTATGAAATTGGTAAAATTAGATAACAGAAATGCGAGAAAATAACCAGTAACTCTGACTCTGTGCGAATAAACTTACCCCCTTGTCTGCATGGTCCATCCAAATTCTCTTAAGGGCGACTTGTTCTCCGGTATGCCTGTGATGTCCCTTAAACACTTTACTAGAAAATCGAGCAATTTAAGCGAATTATTGAAGATGACAGAAAATATCTAAACGATAGTAAACGCGCCTATAGGAGGTGTCCTTATTTAGCGTCTACAGGTTGATCAGCCTGGCAAAGACATCTTGAAGTGTGGCCAAACCACGTATTGTATGAATTTAGAATAAATAAAATTTTCCTAAGCTGCTAAATTTTTAATTAATTTTTTATAAATTATAGTCTTACTAATTTACATACTATTTTAAATTCCCATTCTGACACTGAATAAAACAATTATAACTATTGTATATACAGTATAATTTCTTTCAGAAATCCCAATGAGTCATCAGGCACTAATGTTAAGTTTTACATTTCTCAACTCTTTCATAATTGAATGGGTTGATTTCGAGCATGATTTCAAGAGTCTCAAGTTACGATGGTCAAAGCTTCTGGAATTCCGTCTGATAATCCCTATAAAAGATTTGAGATCCTTTTTGTTGAAAAGAAATGTTATGTGAGAAGCAGAAGAAAATAGTTGTTCAACAACAATGGACCAGTTTTGTCCACAAAGTGAATTAAAAGTACCAAAATCAAGATATTAACATTTAAGTGGACTAGATCCGCAGCCCGGAAGTTTATTTGGAATGTGGCCCATGGACATGTGTGAACATGTTAATCTATGGAAACAAACTGAATGTTGGGAAAAATTATTTTTACCAACCAATTTATTCTATTTGATATATGAAAGGAAAATAATAATTGTTCATTATAGAAATACCTAATTATCCACACACATATGGAGATATTCTAGATTTTTAAACTCTCCAAAACCACTTTAGAAAAGGTGAAATATGATTTCAATTTTGCTTTAAAAAAAACAGTTAGGTTTAGGAAAAAGGATTTTGTATGAAAAACGGTTTAATGACAAAGTTTTGATAAACGTACGTGTTGTAGTTTTCTTAAAAAAACAAATGAAACAAGTTGAAAGGATCTGATTCTGAGAAGAGTTTTATCCTTTGTCCAAAAACTGGAGAAAAAACGTCACGATAACGTTGCCTCAACTACCATTCGTAACTCCCATTTTTGGCGAGTTGGTCATGCATAATTAAGAAGAACTCGCGTAACACGAATTTATGATAATAGGAAGTGATTTCCATTTCTCATTCTTTATGGTAAAAACGAATGCTGTTCTTTACTTCGTTTAAGACTAACTCGGATATAAGTAATCATAATTAACGCGAATGAAACTTGAACACTACTTACCCGTATGTGCCTTGGCCAATTTTAGCTTCCCTTATGTATTTTCCTACATGGTTGCCTTTCGAAAGTTGATGGCTCATTTTGTTGAACTGTAGAACTACAATTGTACGTGATGTCTATCAACCTTTACTTCTTGCAAGCTAGAAACACACTGACTGGACTAACTGGGCAGTGAGCACTGATGAGGGACTGATTTTGTCACCGACCCTGCGACGTCATTAATTTACTTCATGACCATTGGTCATTGATTACCACGTTAAAGTCACGTGTGTTTGTGATTGCGAAATTTACCCCCTCAAAAAACGAGTTGACCCGAGGTACAGTATAGGGAGAAACATAGAAGGTATTTTTATACATCCAGTAAAATGTTTGCCATTGTACCAATTAGCTGAATTGGGGCCGAACTTAAGCCTACAGTGCTAAGCCCTAAGGTCCTAGGTATAGCACTGCCCTTGTGACCTATTTACTATTCTTTTAAAATCTAGGAAACATTTTCCATCCTTCTTTGACCTTTAAGTGCGTATACTTGACTGACAGTAGCCTACACATGTATACTCCATTGTTAGACATTTTTTCCAGGAAATTGCGGCTTTTTAATACTTCAAAAATGGCAATGGGGTGATTTGGACTATTAAAATTAGATTAAAAGTCAAATATTCAATGTTCCTCATAAAACCAAAAGACAAAAATGTAGTGCTTGAACCCCCGAAGAGCTGGAAACCCTCGTGGCGTATTTTGATGATAACGAAAACTTAATATTTCATAAGTAATAACCATTTTATTAAGAAAATAATACCTAATAAGAGAGAATAGAAAAGAATTACGTATTTATGTTGATTTATTTTTTTTAAACATGACACGATTTTTCTATTGTTTTCTTTCTGAAATGTCCACATATTAACAGTTTTATTTATGCTCACGATATTCCTTAACATTCGCGCTTTCTTGAATTAGGAATCATCCATAAAGGACGTTCTGTATTTATCAAGGTTTTTTAACCCCCATCTTTCCACCACTGAACATTTTTGGTTGAGCACGAATTGAAATGATCACTACGTGCTGATTAGAACGCGCTCGACTAATGGCTAGAAATATTTACTGCATGAGTCACTGACCAGTCTAGCAAGCGCCTTGAAATTTCTTGATCATTATTTGTCATTGGTCACCACGTGGATGTCACGAGTATTCCCTGGGCCTCAACATTTCTTTGCCTAACCTTTTACCTCTTTGGTAATTTATGTGGATATACTATAGGTGCTAGGTTCGTTATTGGGATTTATTTGGTTGAACGTGGTTCCGATTTTTTAACATTTTCTCTGAATATCTTTGGGGTGGGAAAGCAGTCTAAAAAGGACTTGAGTATTGTCTCAGGATTAAGATAGCCCGTAAATAGTCATAGCTTGAATGCTTATTTATGTCAGTGTTCATTGAGTCATGAAGACCACTGTGATCATTGGTCACCACCTTTAATCACTTAATCAATGCCCTGCACGAGCCCCAAAGGCCTTCAATTATCTTTCATCTGATTCTTTTCCCCTTTTCACACATTGCCACTTCACTTGTGGATAAAGTCTGGTAAACCCTAGCAACTGCACAGGTGGTGAAGTCCAACTTACTGGGACTGCTAGGGGCCATAAGTGCTACATTTTCTTTGTCCAGTTTTTGGAATATATACCTTAAGGGGAACTCAAAGTAGTCTCTCATGTACGATTTGCTTAATAGATGGTGCCACTTAACCAAACCAAATTTTTACCCTTAGGCAAATTGGAAGGGTGCCAAAATGAGTTGACAATGATACCAGATACTGTTTATGGATATCATTATATTTTAATCCTTCTATTTTAAGGTTTTCAAAATGTCATATGGTTGACCTAAATTTCCCCCTAAACTTCACATCTCATTGTGAAATGTTGAAGGTATGTCTCTTAGGGTCATTGCCAGGAGACTTATATAAAAGTTCATTCTCAAAACAAACATTTTCTGGGGAAATGTTCTTTACAAGTTGACCTACATGACAACTGAAAGGAGATGAGTTTAAAACATGCAGAAATTTCATATTAAACTTTCACAACTTTTTACTGATTTTCAAAGGATTTATTCTAATTTTCTTACCACTTGTAAATTGGTATGCTTAATATTTTTTCAAAATTTGTCGACGAAAACTATTTGCAATTTTACAAATTTGTATTTTTTCAAAATGTAATTTTTTTCTCAGAAAGTTTTGAGAAATCTGCACATTCGTTCTTGAAATTTATAACATTTTTGCAAATTCGTCCATGGAAAACGTTGCTAATTTTTTTAATTCGTCCAAGGGAAATGTTAAAATTCTTGGCAATTTGTCTAAATAAATTGTTGAAATTTTGCATATTGGTCTATGGCAAATATACATACAGTATTTAGTTTTTGTTTTTCAAAAATAGTCAAACGAGACAAAATGTGCTCATTCGTTTTTGTAAATTGTTGAAACTATTGCAAATGCGTCCGTTGTAAATGTTTACATTTTGGACATTGTTCATGACAATTTTGCATGTAATACAAATGATGCTAAAATCCAGAATAAATGATTCCCCGTGGTTAGCTCAGATCCAATTTGCAAGGCTTAAAAATTTTCCTAGTACAAAATGTGCGATATTGTCCATTTCTTCCGATACAAATCGGCCAGATTTCCAAGCACAAATTTGCAAAATTTTCAACTGTGTTAGGGTACAGATTTGTAAAATTTTTAAAAATTTCAGAAGACAAATTTGAAAATGGCCCTCGTTTTCCTAGCACAAGGTTTTGATAAAAAAATTGTTTTTAATTCAAATTGACAAGATTTCCAAGCGTAAATTTTCAAAATAATTAACTGTTTTCAAGTGCA
>JAQGAO010006101.1:0-12699 GCA_034697705.1 Ommatoiulus sabulosus
CCCCCCCCCCCCCCCCCCCCCCCCCCCCCCCCCCCCCCCCCCCCCCCCCCCCCCCCCCCCCCCCCCCCCCCCCCCACGTCGGTCCGTGTGAGATTAGCGAGAGATGCTAATGCTTATTTGAACAAAAGCAATCTGCACGTAAAACAGGTCTTAAGCATTTATGCGTGTAAAATATGCTTTCGGTATAAAGTTTTCACGTGTCGTCTTCTTCTTCCGAAGACAATGGCTGTAAGGTGAAGATGGTTCCTCCTATACCTCCGTATCATATTCACCGAAATCAATACACGGGGCAAGCTATTTAACTCGTAGTGTTCCTCGAAACTACGTAATCTACATAATACCGCGTTATGTTCTTAGTTAAGGATGCGGAATTATAGCGGCGAAGGTCGAAAAGCCAAATATTTTTTAATTAGCCATCGTAGTCTCTGCGGGGTTATTAATACAACGCGCGTCTTTGTTTACCCAAAGTCTATACCCGAAGCCGCGCGTTATGGCTCCCGAATGTTGGAGAAAATCTATAATTACGTTAAAATACAAAAATGCGGAGGCGCGAACCGATAAACGAGGCAGCAACTTGCGCGTTTTAGACCTTAAGGGGGTCTTATGAGGGTTATAAACCCTATTCGTCTTACGATTATAAGGGTTCTCCCAGACCTGGATGGAAAAGTCAGGAAAGTTCATAATGACTGGAAAAGACGGGGAAGAATGCCTTATTTTGTATAACTCAGGGAAATTCAACGTATTAATGTTGTCACAATTCAAAATTAATGCCTTT
Organism: Ommatoiulus sabulosus; assembly: GCA_034697705.1. Taxonomy (NCBI): domain Eukaryota; kingdom Metazoa; phylum Arthropoda; class Diplopoda; order Julida; family Julidae; genus Ommatoiulus; species Ommatoiulus sabulosus. The sequence goes on from JAQGAO010006101.1 coordinate 776, forward strand.
ACGTGGTTAGCTCAGGGCCCATTTGCAAGCTTTTTAAAATTTTCTAAGTACAAATTTGTCAATTTTCAACAGTTTCCGAAGGCAAATTTGCCACATTTTCCACGTTTTCGAGCACAATAAATTTCGTAATACAAATTTGCAAGATTTCCAAGCACAAATTTCAAGGGTTGTAGTGATCATTTCGCTTTTACCTTAGAGACTTACATGTATGTATTTTACGGTCGATGGTTGGTTTTTATTGATGAAAAACATTTCAGTTGCTTAAATCGATCAGGTTAAGGTTTTCGTAATTTTAATGTTTATTTCGTTAACCTTCACTCGTTAGATAAATGTTCGAAAATAAGTATTTCAACGGTCTTACTGATGTTTTTTTTTAATTTCGTCATAATTTTACCCTTAGGAAAAGTTTATTATAAATGTTATTTGAAATTGCTTTTTTAGCGGTTCAGTCTGAAATTGAACTTGGGGAAACAAAAACGTTTTGCATCATAATCATGTACGGTATACTTTCTTATTAATGATATAAATTCTTGCCGAGGCTTGATCATAATTAAGAGATATCACATCTATGAAATGAACTAAGTTTTCTGATATCTGTATTCCAGCAATATACATGTAATATGAAGTAGCTCAAAAATGAGATAAACGTATAACATTTTCCTAATAATCTTGCTCCCTATCTTATGATTTTTTTTCGATTCCTGACGGAAAAACTTTTCATTTATAGTCATCAGTCCATTTCCTAATTAAATCACTTTGACCTTGAAATAACGTTAATACGGTCGTTTATTTATTCGTTTATCTTTTCCTATTTCAATTTGTTGCCTCGGCGTTTTTCCTGGAGTCAGCATTTCCGCGCCAAATCCTTCCTATTTTGTTTGTTCGTGCGAAATTTTCTTGCAATCTCATCGCATTTCCGTCCGATATGATGCCTACAAAGAAATTGATGGATTTTTCCCTTTTCTTTTTTATTTTCTTTTGACATTTTTATTCATCATTGAACTCTTTTCTGCATATGTTTTTCTCCTCACCAAACACGGCCTTTCTTTAACTGCGAAGAAGATTATGGTCTCCCTCGTACATTTGGCACTGGCCATATATAGGATGGTGCAAAACTCCTCAACAATTTCATTTCCTCCTTCCCACCCTTACTAAATTGTGCCGGGTATAGGAGCTTATCCGAGCAAGTTTTTTTCTAGATGCCACCAAACTAGGGCGCTTTTCAGAATATAGTTCAACATCTTGCCAACGTCAGCTTTATTTTCTCGACTTAGGTCTCACACTTTTCATCCTTCGCAGCTACGAGCAAAGGAGCCTCGAAGGGAACTTTTTCGTGTTAAAAAGCATCATTTTCCTAGAGTTCATTGTTAAGCAGTTTTCCTGCAAGGCCCAAAGAGAGTCTTAAATATAGAAATCACAAAACTATCGGCTGTTTTAACGATGTTTCAAGCTGAAAATATGATGGTGCATTTAAAAATATCCCTAAATGGTACTACAATGGAAGCCGCTTAATTCGATCACGTTGGTTAAAAATACAAATATTTAATCGTATATACTGTATGTATTTACATATGTTTAAAAAAAATTGTTTAAATAAAAAGTTATAAGTAGTGTTTGATTGATGCTGGCTTGCTGCAACTGTTGAAATTTTATTTTCTAAATAAGTACGAACTCATGCTTTATACGAATTTCTGACAGTACCAACTCATTTCTCTTCCCCGACTTAGGGTATGGACGGATAATGTTAATATCTTGGTTTAAGACGAATTCTGAATTCTGATATAACAAATTTTCGGCTATGTTATCTTAAAAACGAACCTTTGGCAAGAAGAAACAGATTTTCATTGTAAGAATCATTTCCAGTCCCCGATCGGGTATGGACGAAAAATGTTAATTTCTTTCTTAAAAACTAAAGAACGCGCCCAGTTTGTAGAAATACAGTCGTATGGAGAGATCAGGTAATTTGGATTGACTTGAAATTTAAAACATTTTGAATCTATCCTCCTCAAAAGTCACTCAATGGCAGTTTAAACATATGCATTTTAAAGTATAGGTGAAACTAAGTTTAACTTTGACTTTTCATTAAGATACCTCATTTCAGAACCAAGTTTGCATCACCAATTGAGAGAAACAACACCGTCGGCGCGACTTAATTGGGCTGAAAATAATCCGTTATTTAATCAATGATTCGTTGGCCCGGAAACATAAATATTTACGGCAATGCCTCGCTATTTTTTTACTCTTGTATTTTCTGAATCTGGCAACTCGGGATCGAAGCAAAAAGCGGAGTTAAAGCTCGGTCATCGCCTTTAAAAATCCATCGTTGAGATTGCTTAAGTCTTAAAATTCTTCAAAGCAAAGCTTTTAAGTGAACATTTACAGTTGCGGTATAAAACCACGCCTTATAGTGTCCCTAAAATATTTTTAAAAAACGGCAACAACTTGCGGTAAACGACTCTCTGGACCACATATGGGCGTCGCATTATGACCGGCACTCAGCTCCTAAAGAGCGAAGAAAAGTCGTAAAATCGCCCGTCTTTGATTCCTTACCCGAGCAGTAATAATAAAGCGCCGAAAAACCACTAAAATACTCCAGCTTGAATTTTCAAAAGCTCGGATTATGGCTCGTTCTCGTCGCCGCGCCGTAGGGGCAATTTCAGTTAAAACGAACACATTTCGCCTTTACGGCACAAACATCGTATTAAACGTTCGCTAAAACGTCTCCAAATATTCCCTTCACTTTGAATTGATTTGTAAAAATAAACACGTGTCGGTATATTATCGTACATATTACGAATGGGTGCGAGCACAAAGAATGATTACTTTCGACGTGCTTCTTTCAGCTTCTTTTTTCCAGTTTTGGGGCGCACAATGAACGCTGATATGAGCGTGATGGTCAGTGTGCTTGGTGGCGCCACTGCATGCGTTATGCTAGGTGAAAAATTTAGCGTAAACCCTTCCACATGCGCTTTAGCATCTCATGATTAGTGCAGGACACGTTTTTACGGTGCATAGGCGGCATACAATCGATGGCTTCACTTTTGACCAATAGTGAACTGGGTGTCACTCTGTGTCTTAAAAATCTGCTTTCGGATTTCCAAAAAAGGATGTTAAAAACATTCTTGAAAGCTTATAAGCGTTTCTTGTTTGCTCAGCCTATAGCTCGGCTAAGCTTTCTTTGTGTGCGCCTTCATTTAAAAAAGCGTGCCGCATTCTTATCCCGCTTGGTGGCACTAGTAAACGCCGAGTGGTAAGCGCCCGCAATAAGCATTCATTGTGCTCGCGCCGAATGAGTATACAATTGTACAGTCGAACCTCGTTAAAATAAACATAAAAATCTGTTCGTTTAAACTGTAGTTGGTACAAAGTATTATCGCAAGTCAGACAAAACATGACTTCAACAATAAAAAGTAGTAAAGTTTTATCGAAATTTGAATGAAATCATACCACACTTTCATATATGAATAAGAAGGTGCTGCTCCTTGGGGAATTCCCCCGTTACAACGAAACTTTTATCATATTGTCAGAATTTCGCTAATCGCGTAACATATTGCACCAATGTTCGTGGAACTCCAAAATTCATTCGTTATTTGGCTATAACGAATTTGTAATACATGTATTACAAATATACTGCTAAATAGTACAGTATATTAAAAGTTAATGTATGTGGTTTACAAATTTATACGTAAAATAATCTGACAGCATGTTTAATGGAAATTCATGCAGTCACCTGGAAATTGACACAAAATGTATTATCGCAAACTGGTCATGAAAATATAATTGTTAAAATAAAAAAAGTCTTTTCAAACGTAGTCAGCGAGATTGGTTTTTTCGTCGGTAAGTTTTTGACACAGTAATTGTTGAAAGTTTTATTTTTTGCATAAATCAGCATTTCATGTTTTCCGCTTTGAAATTCTTGCTTATCGAGTCATATTTGCGCAACAACGCTCCGAAGCTTAAAAGTAATAAAAAATGAACTTTTTTTTTGACAGACTCGTCCTATATAAATGCAAAGTCGGCACGTCGCGCATCTATTGTAAACAATCGTTATTTTTTTGTGTGCATATCTCGATTGTTAAGTCGCTTTCCCCATCAGCAAACTCGGAGAGTCTGAAATATCCTGAGTATGAAACTGTTTTGATTAGGCCTACGCACCACCGAGACTTAAAAACATTTCTTTGCCATTCGCTTTTCTCGCTATATTTCCTATTAAACTCCGAAAGAAAGTTTTTTCTGTCTGCATTTTTCTACGCTCAAATAAGCATTATTTTGCTAGTTTTTTCCCTCCATTTTTTGTCGTCTTAAGAATAACATCCCACTTTTCTGGGAACATCGAAGCGAATGCAACAGCGATGTTTTTTCGGGTTGGTGAAATAAGAGAAGCTCGGGTCCAAGCCTAATTTCCGGTCGGAAACTAGGTTTTTTACCTCTTTAATATAGTTTGACAGAAGCTCATGATCTGCCTCGAAGCATCTGCTCTGGTGTCTTACACACGCTCCCGTTTATGGATTAATTCCATGTGTAGAAAAGACGTAAAAATGCAGTTTTTTTCTCAATGTTGACGTACATGGTCACAATCGAGCAGACAACTTTTTTACTAGTTTTCGTCTTTTCTTTTCATTCGCCTTGAATTTTTGTTTTTTATGGAAGACAACATCTTATGCACGCGATATCTACTAGACCGTAATCTTGTAAAGCGCGTTGAAAATGATCTAAAATTGTTAAATTGTCTTGGAAAAAAAAAGAAGAAGGAAATGGTGAAGGAGCGTGTTGGTCAATAAAACGAGAGATTGATCCTTCGCTTTTCCAATATTTGTCTAGAGGCAGTTACCAGATGGCAGAATAATGGTTACATCATGAATAACTAAAGTGTGTAAGAATATTTAAAATCTATTCTAACATAGACCACTTGCATGTTGAAATTTCGAAAATCCTTTTCATGAATCATTTCAGCAATTTGACACATATGGATACTTGTTTGTATGCCAAATTCGGACATTTAATTCCATGCGCCATCCCTGTATACAGCTTTATGTCCTAATCATGTCTACAGATGTTAATTTATATCCAGGGTTATTACAAAAGCACCATCGGGTTTTAAAAAGATATATTTTGGAAAGTATTACAGATACAATAGTAAATGACTCAAATTATTTTTGTATAGTCAGTCTTTAGCGTGCTTTTTACGTTCATCGTCTATTTCGGTCATCCGCTTATTTCGGTGGAAATTTCTGGATACATCGTGAACGAATTAAACGGCTTTCAGTGTTAAATGAAATTGACAGTGACTAAGTGTTAAAGGTTTGGGCGATCTTTCTGTTTTAAACATACGAAAACAAAAAAAAAACAGTCAAGCATTTGTTCGACTCATCCATACTCTTTGAAATTTGAGTATCAACTATAGAGTTCGTTATGCCATTTTTTGACTCAGAAGCCGTCCTGTAATTCCTCGTCTTCTGATCTTCGGTAATTACATTTCTTTCTCCCGAAGCTTAGTACAAGTTTACTTAACTGTATTCCAACAAATCATTATCCCATCATGAAATTCAGAGACCGCATTCTGTTTGTTTTTTCTCGTAAAAAAAGGTCGATCGTAGGGCAAAAGTGTAGGTTTTTTCCCCCGAAATAGAAATTAAAAGAAATATAGGAGCGCGTTGAGAACTCATTAAGTTGCATCGCGAGATAACGACGTTTGTCTTTAATTGAGTTTAGTTGTTTCCGTAAACTGGAGCGCATTGAACATCATCAATAAATTAACTTTGATTAAGACGCTGAATTAGATTGCTTCCGAGAAAACAAGGCGAAGGCGATGCCATGTTTGTTTTAGGAGTCGCTCGTTTTGATTAACTATTGTTAGATGATTTTCTCGCTAAGCTCGCTCATCCAAATAATGTTAACGCCGATTTCATCTTTCCGCTATTTTTTTTCGTTTAATTTATCCTCCTTTTAACACGAATTAATTAACGAAGCCACGTAAAGAAATCTTTTTCACTCGCATATGGTTCAGGTTTAATTGGTTAATTAGTGTATTAGCTAGTAAACTAAACGTAGCTATCTCGTGATTTATATATTACATCGTGACGTACACGATTACATATTGTGCGAAATTTCAAGACGCATTCCGTGGAAGTGCAGTTCGAATCTGGGGTTAAGTGCAGTTTTTGGTACATGTACATGTACGTCATCCGGTCTAATAAAAATTGCTTCACTTTCTGGCAGCCACTCGTAAAACCAGCCTTGTTTTCCACGTTCATCTTCCTTAAATGTACCGCAGATTTATGATCAAATTTAATTTTGGTCCGTTTAGCTATATATCTTACTTTAGCGAATTTCAGAACATAAATCCATTACATTCCCACCCCCCACTCTCATGCTAAAGTTGGTTAAGTGCATATTAAGCCGCCCCCACATTAGGGGAAAATAGGAAGGATGTTTAGTTTCTGAAAGTTTCTTATTCCCATTTATTCTCCCCCAAATACGGGAAATGACATGTATAACTTAATTGCGATGGTGGGGTCCATCATGACCAGATTGAATTCTTGGTCTGGCTAAATTTGCATAATGATCCCCCTGTCCCGAGTTTTTCGTTTCCATAAAAAGCAGTAGGCCAAAGGTTGAAAGAAGTATAGTAACACGAATCAACATTTTTGTTTCCTGGATTGTTTCTGACTCAGCGTGGACAGTCACTTGTTTGTTTACTGTTCAGAAACAGAAACAGAGGCAACTTTAATAATACGTTGCAAAAATATGTTACTTCAGTGTGGTAAGAATTTTCCAATATGTGTACTTGAGTTTGTTTCCAGAAACAACTGGCAACCATTGTGGACGTGTGTGGACAGACTGTTCCACGAAGTGGGAACAGAAGCAACTTTAGTAAAATGTTCCTTAAATATGTTGTTTAAACGTGGTCAGAGTATTCCAATATGTGTACTTCTAAGTTTGTTCCCAGAAACCACTGGCAAAAATCAGCGATAAAAATTTCGTCCATGTTTCCTTCAGGGTGGAAGTAACTTTATAGTCTCTGAGATTTGCGATAAAAAGTTTGGGAAGATGGACGCTCGATCAGTTTTTCATTGTTTCCCGCAAGTCGTTCCACAGACTGTTTTCACTAAGAGGAAACGGTGGGCAACGTTAGTGAAATGTTCTTAAAATAAGTTGCTTCAGCGTGGTAACAATGTTCCAGAAACAACCGGTAGAAATCAGCAATAAAAGGTTCCTCTATGTTTTCTCAGCGTGAAAGTAGCTTTACGATGTAGGCTCTGAGATATACGATACAAATTTTGGAAAGATGGACGCTCCAGCAGTTTCGTATTGTTCCTGCGAGCTTTTAAAACGTCATTCTTAGCCCTCCTGGCATTCTGGAGAAATCCAGCAACGTGCTGTATTATCCAAAATGGCATCACTGCGAAGTCCTTACGAGCTCGAATAAGCTAACTGGCGGCACTTTTCGTTCGTTTCATCGGATTTTGCATGGCAAACGCACCGAGTTGTTAAAGCAATGGCGCAAACATAGGGAAACCATCAAAATAATAATGGTATTGTCGTACTGCTAACAGCCGTAATCATCGTCGTCACTGTGAGTGGCTCGCTCTCTCGAAGGCAGTTGTTACGTGCCGCGAGTTGCCAATGAGGGGTAGCACCCGAGGACCCCAAGTTTCGAAACGAAAAGACTTACACGCTCATCCGTGTGGATAAACTCGTAAAATTCACTTAAGCTTTTCGGGTTATTCCCCAAGTTTTCTTCGCTCTAGGCTTTAAAATTTGTCTTTCTGTCATTCTCTCCTCTTAAGAAACCTGCATTGGCCGAGAATAAAACCCAGTCACGAGGTTGTTCCGAGAAAAATATATTTATTACGTTTTATAGCGCCCCCGTTTCCTTCCCTAAATTAAACGGCGACTGCGCGGGTTTTATTTATGTTTTCTTCCTGGAAATAAGCGCGTGTTGGCCACGCTTTCCGAGCGATATTACAAAAGTTATGGTTTGTAAACTGGATTTAATTTTGTGTTTGACTGCGCTCTTTTCTAATGAATTGAGCAGCTTGGGTATCCATGAATACGAGGATGGCTATGACCGTAAATGCCATGAAAATTCAGGCACGCGTTTACCGAGCGTGTCACCACATATACCGTATATGCGATGGATTTGCGACTATCGTTCGTGAAAATATCTCGGTGGGATTGAATGGCGTCATCTTAATCTGGTTTTATTTTTTTTTGTTTGGAAATAGGGGCGTTTTGAGATAAATAAAAAAATAGGCATTATGGATTTTAATGAAATTTGGTAGATAAATGCACGTAAACAACATCTATTATTCAAAAAGTATCCAGTTTGGAAGCTGCATTTTTGCCATTTTTCTGTCAGCTATTGGAATGTTTGCCTAGCTCAAAAAACCGTTTAAGCCAAAGCATTTGTGACAGCTATAGACACTGGCCGTCCACTTCTCTGAGCATCTTTAACACTTGTAAGTCCAGTTCTGAGCTTTTCAATCGACTCATAAATCGAACGTTTGGCCATTCCTCGGACCTTTTACATTTCATAAATTTCTGTTCCTGGAATGCCTTCAAAAGTTAAAAAGACCGCTGTTGATCCAACATCTCCTCGAAGTTCATCTTTGCTTTCCAATTTTAAGCACGTACAAGTTTTGAAAAAAATCTTTTAATGTTGAAATATGTTCAGAAATGATGGAAAAATGTTTCCAACAAATTTCATTAAAATCCACATAGTCATTTAAAAAAATGATTGCGAAAAGTTAATGAACCCCCATTGAATGTTTAGTTATTTTTGATGGCCGTGATAAACATTGTAAATTCTCCATTGCTAAAATATTTGCAGTTTTTAACTTGAACTGTACGATTATCTCACTTAAAATGTAGACGTATCTCCCCTCTTCTATGTTAGCTTCGATGCACTTTAGTATATGCACTCGATCGTATACGGGTAAATTCCGACATGTTTTAGACGCTTAGATGCACGCATGCGCGTTGTCGGACCGTGTGCTTGTTTGTATATGAAAGCTGCTCAAACTTGTTACACGCATCTGCGCCATGTAGAGATAAGGAACAAATGATCGAATTATGCGTTCAGTGAATAGATTAAGAGACGTTTCCATAAAGGGCAACATATGGGAAAAAATTCGTCCTGCTTGTTTTGATCGAATAAAACGGCTGACCGAATTAGGCGTGACCGAATTAACAGGCATTCACTGTACATCCAAATTGCCTCGCCGCATTTCTTAAAAGTGAGTGTGGCGCAAACGTAACACCGCGAAAGGTCTATTAAAATAATTCAACGTAACATTAGTCGCAGATAACAGCCACGCAAAATGTAGGTCTAATCTGTAGAAGGCAGTATTTTTCAACTGAAAGATAAGCGACATAGTTCATAGGTGACCACCGCAAAATCAGTGATAACTAACTCGAAATTCCAGTTTGCACCCAATTTCACCAAATCACACAATCCTACAACTGCGGTGATTTCGACATCACCGACGAATAGTCGCCCCAAATAAACCACCATACAAATTATCGGATCTGCGTCCGAAAACGTGCGTCAAGAAAGAAATAATCTAGACGCCGCGCCGCTTTTTTACATCACGTAATTTTTTGGAAAATCCTTCAGGGAAGGAAGGGGGGGGGAAGTAATCATTTCCTTAAACATGAAATTACCGGAAATACAACTTGGGAGAGGAAACACCGTATAGGCGAGAATAAACGTGGAGTTTTCGAGTAGAAAACCAAACCGGGGTTCGTTGCGGCCAATTAATTTCCCATGGACCAAAACCACGCTTATAAATTTGCGTGGGGCGCGAGGCTTTTCTCGACTGCAATTTGGACAATTAATCTAATCAGTCGAGCACCGCCATATATTCGTTAAGATAAATGTCCCCAAATTACCCGCACGTGCCAAAACCTATTTTGCATATCTGCGGCTTTTATTGGACATAAAATTGGGAAGAGAGAAAACGAGCCAAAGACGACGATAGACGCGACTCCTAATTGTACGTGCAGGAATAGCCCAAGAATGGGAATAGCGTCACTAAAATATACGCTAAAGATGTATGTACAGTCGATCTATGAGAGACGTCTACATTTCATAGTTTAAACCATAGTTCTCAGTATCCTAAGGTGGACAAAACGTGACTTCAACGATAACAACTAAAGTTTCATCGGAGTTTGAATGAAATCCTATTTATCAACTTGTGTCGTGGAATTCCCCGTTATAACGTATGTTTTTTCATATTGTCTAACGTTCGTTTTAATGAAACATGGCGCGAATGCCCAGGCACTCGAAAATTGTTATTGTCGGAATTCGTATCAAACTAATAAATTTACCTCATACCCTATAGGACGGGGACTGGAATTGAGTTCTTACTATCAGAAATTCGTATAAATTGAGTTCCTCTTGTCGAGGTTCCACTGTATATAGACACGCGTGCAAAACGAGCTCGATAACAGGCTAAGAACGGAATCGTGTCACGAAGATGCTAAGTAAATATAAAGAGATTTCCTTCACGAATGTCACTCGACAACTGGAAAAGACGGCAGTTTTCCGACAAATAATGACACGTGACAAGATATGGTCGTGCAATTTGGGCTTAAGTTGAGTGGATTGAAATCGCCCAGGGACTCAAACGCAATATTTGGAGAGAAAACAAACTTAAACGGCGCATCTAAGAATTACGGAGGATGCCCTCGCATTACGTTAGTTTTGGGAAGTTTAATGGATTTAGCGTGACAAAGATCAAATATGTTGAAATTTCTGAGTGAGTCCTTGTTTCACGGTGGAAAAATTCAGCGTATAAACATCGCTAAACGAACATAGAGGAGAGTAATTTAATCCGACGTTGTTTGCGAAAGCTACCCAAGTCCTTGGTTATTGTCTGGTCGAAATTGTTTACTTCCAAGACTTCAGATTTTTCAAATGATGAGAAAGAATGTGTACGGCTCTGTTTACATTATGGTTGAATTTTGAAATAATGTAGGTACTCGGGGCTAGGTTATTGCGAACGAAATTGGAGTCGTTTTAATCAAAAATTAATCAATATTTCGTCATCCGGAAGTATACTGTAGCACTAGTGAAAGACAGTTTTTTATTACTATATAAAATATTACTCCGTATGGAATATTTATTGTAATAAGATTAAAGGTTTAGGTAGGGATATTTGCCTTATTGTAGGTACTATGTGCGCCCCATATAACATAGCAAAGGAGAGCTACGTATATACATTTCAAGTCGGTTACATATATTTCATTCAAAGTTAAGTATTCTAAAAATATTTAAGTTATGGAGGATTTCCGATGTTTATAAGGTCATCAAAAACAACAATAGCTACTCAGAAAATGCCGTAGCTTGAGGTAGATGGAAAACGTAAATGTAGATAAAGTTGCTTTTCTGTATACGCTATCTATTACATTGTATACATTATAAACATATATGTTAACACGTGTATATACGGTAAATACATTTAACATGTAGCATATAAATATTCAACTTGTTTTACATGTAGCAAACATGGGTTTTACATGGGTTATACTTGGGATATATTATGTAAAACAAATATACGCTACATGTAAAAAACACGTTTGCTACATCTAAAATATATGCACGCGACAGGTAAATGCATGTTTTACATACCATATTACGTGTATTTTAATGTTACATTGTATATTATGTGTACATGTATGCCTATAATTAATCATATATCTAGTAACAGTATTTATTAAATAGCTTGAGCAAGAAATGCTTAGTGCGCATGCGCCACCAAAACGGAACTTTAGGCCATTGGAAATTGATTCCTTGTTTAACGTCCTAAAAATAGCTCAGTAGTGGGGCGGACGGGACCTTTCTTATTTTTTATTTAAATAAATATTGTTAAACCGAACTTTCAATTTTTAAGGGCGGGCGTCAATTTTTTTGCCTCTTT
>JAQGAO010006102.1:0-12699 GCA_034697705.1 Ommatoiulus sabulosus
ATTTTCCACGTTTTCCGAGTACAAATTAGCAAAATTGTCCACGTTTTCCGTGCACAAATTTTCAAAATTCTCTAGGTAATTTTCCGAGTACAAATTTTCCACGTTTTCCGAGGACAAAATTGCAAAATTTCCCACTTTTTCCGAGCACAACTTTTCAACATTTTCCGAAAACTAAATTTTCCCAAAAACGTTTCTAGTTAATTTTCAAAATTGTCGTTAGTAAATTTTAAAAAATATTTTCCAGTGTCAATTTTTCACGCTGTCATTGGTCAGGGAAATTTTTTTTAAAACCTGGATTAAAAGTCATGGAAGTTGAAAATGAAATTTCTGGGGGAACCCTGTACACGTGCACGTTTAACGTCATACTTGGAGGGGGGCCATGTACTGTAAGGTCGAGCAAAGTCCCGTTCATTCGTAGGACACGCTGAAACAAGTGCGTCGGAGTTGGATGACCGTTGTCCATCGCATTTGCCGCCCATGCAGCGTCGTCTCTGCTCCGCCATTCATTTGTTGCTCGCTCAACAGTGTGCTCGTTTGCACCCATGCATTTCCTTCGACGCAGTCGCAGGGTGCATGTGTGGGGGAGTAAGCGTGGCAAAAGGATGGGCCGCATTTTCCGGCGATTTCCACCACGTGTCCCCCTATCGCGTTTTAATCTCCCCACTTGGAAACGCTGGATATTTTCGGTCGCAGCGCGCAGCCGCCGTGCGTCGTCTTCGATCGGCCATCGCCATTCGTTCGTGGCTGGCATATGGAGCGCGGGCGGATATTGCCCCCTACCCTACGGCCTTGATTCTTGCGGGAGACGTACTACCACGCAGTACAGTACATGGAATAATGCCGCTGATGGAGGCATGAACAAAGTGCGGAGAAATCTGCCGATGTACGCGATGCAGGGGTGGTCGTCGTCGCACGCGAGCCACGAACGTGTATTCCCTTAAGAAACCGGAAGAGGTTGTAAAGCTCTTTCTGAGAAGTAATGCGCCATTGCCAAAGTGGATTTCTAGCCCTTTCTTGCTTCCAAATGGAATGACGTGTAATGTACTCTCCTTTGAAAATGTGCGAGAATACGATACTGACATATTGGCTATTTTCAGAATCCGACGACGTATTAACCGGATTGTTGTTTATCCGTGGTCATCCGAGGGTTAAAAGCAGCATGACCAGCTCTCAATTTTCGTGAAATCATATAGGGGCGCTCAGACAGAAGCCTCGCGAATCACGAATTTATGCAAAAGTGACATGCCAACTTGTTTAAAACCAATTCCTTTCGCATTTCATTTGCACACGTGAATTCACGACTGCCAAGACCGTCTGAGTATACCCTTATTAAATTGTTTGAAGTATGTTCAAATAGGCATGTTCGTCTAGGTGTTTTTATAATTAGTGACGTTGACTCAGGGTTTCAAATTTTCAATTTGTGGAATATCCGGAGATTTTTATTTCGTAGTCTCGCCGGATAATCGATAAGAAAATTTGGAATGTTTGAAATTTTGAAAATTGTTCCTGATAAAAGACATAGAAACAAATTTTGAAAGTTTGATTATGTGAACTCAAAATATAACTTCATTACTGTATATCAGCGCGGAAAATCTGCCACTTCCAATTCTTTCCGTATTTACAGTATACTGTATTTACTTTTACACTCGAAAGATAGTAAACAGGGAAATGTAAATGTCTTTGACTATTGATCGAAGCATCCCATACGAAGAAAAGTGTGTTTTTTTAAGAAATGTATTGTTACTGTAAATGTGTGAAATTTAGAGGCAAAAAAGCGCCTAAGGTGAAATGCCCAGACATGGCAAAAACTATCCATTGTTACATTTCGTATTTTAACTATAACGGATACGTCTTAAACGAAAATAAAACAAAAAGCAATAACTACATGTATCACAACTAGACTGCTGAAAACATTTAACCATGGTGTAATTGCGCGCGAGCAGTACTGTATAATAAAAATTTCGGAAGTTTTATGGGATGTTTTTGGCAATTTTGCCTTGGCGAATGGCAATACGTTTTATGATGAAAGATGAACATTTGCATAAAAATTAAAGCTTTAAAGTAATTGCATATCTTTATGCCAAAATGAATTGAACATATCAGTCATACATTAAGCACATTGTTAAATTAAGCAATAAAACTTGACTGCACAACATTTTAAAAAATCAATTCAGTTTGCTGATGACACTTGATTATTTTGTTTATAAATTCGTCTTATTTGACAATATTTGACAATTTTTGGAGTCAGTCAGAGATACGTATTAAAAGCAGCAATTATCATAAAACTTATGGGATGTTTCTGAAAACAATTCCTTATGTGTGAAGCGATGTTTTGGTCATAATATTTGAGTAATGCTGCGAAGTTATAACTTATATTTACAACTTGTTTACTACATACATTATATACAGTACACCACTTAAGACATTCAATTTCAGTCCAGAAAAACTAAGGTTCACAACATCATAAAGCCTCGTTTGCATTTCAGTAATGAAATGATGAAAGCTCTAACTTTTATGATCACTTTATATTTACAGTCAGTTTTAGGAGAGTGCAAAAAGCGCAAATATCCATAAAATAATAGAAACCATATTGTTTGTCAATTCTCGGTCAATAAATGTAATGTAGATGTATTGTTTGAAAAGGTAATGACAAATCGAAAGACGACATCACCCTAAATGTACTTCAAGCCATCGTTTTAATGTAAAACTTGATCAAGATACATTAAAACCCCTGTTGAGGTTAAATATGTTGCTTCTGGACCGGACCCAGAAGTCCAATTTTGTTATTAATATAATACCCCACTACCACATGGCACTGTATGTCCTGACTGTAGGGACCCTTATAAGGCAGCCACCCATACGTACACATAAGCTCGTAATGACAGTCTCTTTAAGGGAGCAATATACTCTTACTGAGCCTGCATGCTTTGTCGGCCATTCCGTGTTATACAAGTGGTAGTACATGGATATAACAGAATTATACCAGAATGAGGGAATCCTCTTCGCTAGAAACATTTTCCTGCAATCTGGACGTCGTTCATGTACTGTCCTTATTGCTGTCTCCTTATGCAATTAGAAGCTAGGAAGGACAACAACCCCGCACTTTTTTTTTCTGGAAGAATGATCGAGGAGCTTCCTTTTTTCACCGCATGTTTCTCTTAGGATCTACAGTTTCTGGTTTATCGTTACTTCATTGTAATGGCCCCGTTCAGTCATCCTGGAATCGGCGGCCATTCCAAAATAATTGTGAATTTGGGTATTTGGCAAAATACGACGATGGGGGGTATTAGCACCGTCTCGCATGTGTTTTTCAACACTCCACGGAGGCCGCGAGTGGGCAAAGTCACGCAGGCATCGATAAAAATAATTTCCATTGACCTGCCAAAATTTTCATTTCCTGCGGAAGATTCCCTCGACTCCAAACCCCATAGGGGTACAACGCACTTATTCTTATCTGGGAATTACAAGGCATGCCATACCATTTGGTGACCCATTTTATGGAAGGTGTTGTTGGCGCGGAAAGCTGATCTTCCTCCGCACATCGCAATTAAATGGGTGGCATCTGCCAATTCGATTAAAGCCTTCTTTCCGTTTTCCATGGCAAAAAAAAAGCAGGATGATTTGAGAGTTTTTCGGGAACAAATCGGATGGTAAACTTCTGAAGAGGCAGTAATAGGGAACGAGACAGTTCTTTATGCAATGTTTACCATACTAACTGCATGGAGCGCAAATTCCTGACATTTTTCCATCTACTTCTTGTTATCAGTCTAGAACGTTTCGAAACGTTCTATAGACTATAGGCATTGAAACGTGCCAATGATATTTGACGAAATGTTTATTTGTCATAATCCAGTAGTACAGTAATGCATGCAATGAATGACAAACCTATACTGCAGATAGGAAAATCATTGTTTTTATATGTATTTCATTGGTTATTTTTTCAAAACTATACCCACTGGCCCACTGCAGGTAACGCTTTATTCTCCAGATCTGAAAGCTTTCTATAGCATCGAAAGTCGTTTGGAGCAATTTGATCGGAGAATTGAGCCTTTTTTGCGTGGGATAAATAGACCAGATTCAATTGAAATTTCAAAAGAATAACAAATGCACATGCATATTCAGAAATGCTTCCTCGGCATGATTTCAGATAAACCATGCACCCTTCCTCCGAGTCAATTTTCTAGCAACCGTGAAGTTTTCTAATGATTATATAGCGGTCCTTCAATTCACCATCTTCTGTTCTGCTTACTGTTTTTCGAGAGTTCAAGTTTCAAACTTTAATGCCATGGAGAATCAAATTTTTAGATTAACGCCATCAAGAATCAAATTTTAAGTGTTTTTCGAGATTTAAAGTTTAGATTTTAATGTCATCGAGAATCAAATTTTTAAACTAAAGTGTTCAGAAATCAAATTTTTAGATTAAAGCCATCAAGAATCACATTCTTGACTAACGTCCCCAAGAAGTACATTTTTGGCTGACGTCATCAAGAATCAAATTGTTAGTGTTTTTTCGAGATTTAAAGTTTAGATTTTAATGTCTTCGGGAGTCAAATTTTTAGACTAACGTCAAGGATCACATTTTTGACTATATAACGTCATCAAGAATCAAATTTTTACTGTTTTTCGAGATTTAAAGTTTAGACTTTAAAGCCATCGGAAACCACATTTTTAGACTAACGTCGTCAAGAATCACATTTTCAGACTAATTGATCGAGAATCATGTTTTAAGATTTAATTGTTTAAAAAAAGAAAAAAAAAACTGCATGATTTCACTTGCTATGCTATATAGCAATATAGTTCAAAGTAGACAATTAGCTAAAAGCTTTCCAATAAACAAGGGTGTATAAACAAGAAGAAAATGAATAATACGGGACACCAAGCTAGCCAAAAAGTACATCGGAAATGGGTATAAAAGACGGTGTTGCGTTTAAGAAGTTGCGCATGCATGTCTCGCGTCATTTGCAAATTGGAGCATTTGCATTTGCATCGTCTGCTTCATATATCACTTATTCGCTCGATGAATGCATCGCCCCGTTATGAGCCTGTGCAATTCCTCGCAGCGTCGCCGTTCGCAGATTGCATTTATTAAGCCGTGATGATAATTGACGTTTATTTAAAGGACTGCAAAATCCACGCTCGCACCGAAAGAGCCCGGGATAAAAACGCGTCTGCTATATAGCTGCGAGTGCAACTTGGAATTCTCCCAACATTGCCTCCAATCCTATTGCCAAGGGGTTGGAAGGCTCCACTGGAATACAGCTGAAAGATGTTATTGAGCTTTCTTTCGCAACATTTATATTGATCCTCAGCTCTCTCTCTCTCTCTCTTTTTTCCTGAACAAGTGTACACACGCAGGTTAGTCGATGTGTGCGTGCTCCGCGCTATAGATCTGCCTTTGGCTACCCAAATATAGTGTTCATTGGTTGATGCTGTAATTGTTATTTTTTACGAGGCTTCATTTTCCATCTGGGATCGCTTCAATGGAGATTAGATTTCGTCTCGGATTGGATTCACATACGAGTCTAAAGGCTGTCTTAAAAACATCTAAACTGTGTACAGACGCGAAAAGAGAAGAGCGTGAGAGGGATAGCTGCGAGGTAGACAAATACATACCAGTTTTAAGTATAATCGAGCTTCGACGGTGCAAAGTGCGTAGTTCTATACACGAGGAATGAATATTCAATAATTTGCACCATGCACGCACGCCCCGCGATGTTATTTTAGCATTAAAAGCCATCATTGCAGCACTACATTAGGATATCTTTTACAGTTTCTTATGGCAACAGCGCTAATAATCGACGAAATAAAACCTTTAGGAAAACGAAATACGCATCAGATCCAATAAAAATTAGGCAGTGTCTAACCCAATTATATAGGTTCGGTAACGCGCCATTCGGTGCTGGGTAACAATTTTACACGGTGAAAATAAAAACACGCGCAATTTGATTTAGGCTACTGTATCATGTTCACATTTTGAAGAAATGAGTGGTTCTTCTCGTTTAAACCCAGAGGAAAAATCTTAAATACATCGCCCGTAACGTTCGATGATAAATTGCCCAAGATTTTTAGCTTTTATCAACATTTGGAAACATTAACTAACTAAATATTTACGCATATATGTTTATGGTTTTAAAAACATTACGTCGCTCTTTAAAAAAAAATTGCAATAGGGTGCAGTTAATGAGTTTAAATTGTGCGTAAATCACTTCATATGCAAAGTTTTCACTTGTGATAGCTATAAACATATTTGATCCTCAAGTGGTCGGAGATAAATCAATGAAAAAACGAGGCACGACCAAACTATGGGATAACTATGTGAAAAAAACTTATTAATTATTACATAATTTCCCCTCTCCCTAACAACTAATTTCATATTGTGTAACAAAACAGTGATTACCGTACAAATTTAAAAAATCTTGAATGTGGAGATCATATTCTAATTTGTGCATACAGTATGTTATACTCACACAGAATTGTGCAGCCTCGCAATTCTCACTTTAGCATTTGTGACACCACACGTCCAAAATCAACACGCTATAATTTGTTTAAAATGTCCAACGTTAACGCCATTTTAAAGCTAATGAATAACTTCATTTGACACGTGTGACCAACTGCCTTCGATTTGAAGCTTATGTCGGAGTACCACTATTGTTCGCATTGATTGTATACATCTATCGAAGAATTAAATATATATACTGCTATATATCCCAATAGGTCAAACCAAACTATACTTTAACGTTGATATTTCTGAAAATTCAATGTTGAATTTAAACGCTTTGAGCAAACTTGCCGAAAAAAAAAACAAATATTGATTAAAACTAAAGGCACCTCAATGTGTCTGCTAACTGTTTGTGCGTCTACACACCATTTCGTGCCTTCTCTATTTCATCATAGTAGCATAAGCGACTTCATGCATGAAACCAGATCCAGTGATATGTCATGAATGATGTTGCTCACTCGTCACCCTTCTTAACACTCATCTGCATTTGTAAAGATTCGGTTTCTCCCGCAACCCCCTCAATCAATATTTTGCGAATATAAATTACTGGCTTCATCCCACGAACCTGAAGCTCTTAACGGTTTCCAAAAGACGCTTCGCTAAAGATCTGTCATCTACGCCTCGCTATACGGTCTTGTTTATTGTACACGCGCTTTCATATTTTTCATCTTCTTCGGGTCGTTTCAAAAATTGCAAAACTGCAAATGCACAAATCTATTGCGATATGAACGACAACTTCGAACGCCGCACTTTTCGCCTCCCTGACCCGTGCAAACCCTGCTGACATTTTTACCTTTCGCGTCTAGCCAGAAATGGTTTTGGTGGCGACTCGGCGCTGAGAATCAATAGTCTAGTATACAATGACGACATATGCGAACTGCATTTTTGAGCGAAGCATTTGCATATTAATATAATAGATATCTGTAGTAAACTTCGAAACCTACGACCGGAATGTTCGCGGCCTACCTGCGAATTAAACGCTCGGACCTCCTCCATAGCTGCGCCTATTTTCAAATCTAGGAAGTTCGTTAATTAACAGGCATGCAAATATTCCAGCCGCCATCGTTTATTAATTTTCCTCAGGGGTGCAATGATTGCCTCAAGTTTGGATTTGCTCCACGCATTTCGTCCTCGCAGCGAGCAGCGAAGAGTGCGTGTGTACACTGCTATAGGCCACCGTCCAACCCTTCACCAAAACCGGAAATGCGAAGAAGGGGTTTCAAAAACAGTCGTTGACTTTGTCGAGGTTACGTGGCAGTGTCACCCAGATATGCTATATTCCCACCAGTTGAATCGGTTTAGCGCATGTGCGCTTCCTAATTTCTATTTGTTCAATTATCTGCCGCGCAAGAGTTGATGCATGCATTGATGCAAAAAAAAAAAAAATCCTTTGGTAAATTCCTCGGCGTTTCGCGACTTACCTCGCATATTAATACGTGTAATTACCTGGCGCATGCAGCCAAAACAATCTTTTTGATAATAAAAACGTGTTTTTCTTACCTGGAGAACGTCATCGTCCGTGCCTCTGGTGCAGCTCTGGTGACCTTCCAAATCAGTTGCACGAGCTCCCAATTTGCGGAGCATGACAGCTGATATGCCACTTGTGGATATACTTCTCAGGTACTATGTGGACCTGAAAAAGAAAAGTTACCCAAATTATTGCCAAATTTTACTTTTAAAGTGTAACTCCTAAATCAATCATGCCAACAACTAATGCAAAATTGTGGTACTTATATCACATCAATATGCAGTATTGGTGCAGTGGTAAGAAAAAGTACACATACAGCGTCTGTCTGTTGCAGATGTTCACAGGGTATACTCAAACACAAGCTTTGCAAATCGCTCTTTGGCAATCTTGAGGTCGCATGTTTAAAATTTGACGGAAGGTTATCACCGTTTTTAAAACAACTCATGTACTCCTTTTTCTCACGTGACTTCAAAGCTGCCAAAGTGCGATTCGCAAAGCTCTTTCTGAATATCTCTGTCTCAACACATCCACGCCATCAGCAGATGTAAATCACTTTTTCTATCATTATGGCGCGCTCTTGCCTCCGTTATTCTTACACATGTAATTATATCTTAATTTAAATTTTTTTTTCCCCTTCTGATAAATCGTGCACGTGTATAGTTTGACAAGCCATGCACGCTCATCATCTTGATCAAATCCGACACATAGATTTTATGGCAAATCTGAGGTGGCCCTGAAAAGATTATCTCGATTGATCGAAACCGAGATAATCTTTTCAGTGCATGCCACCTCAGATTTGCCATAGCTTTCGACGTCTTTTTCTCATTGATTGGGTTGGTTATCGATTCTATCGAATAGTTTAGTTCCCCTATCAAGTCGTATTAGCCAAATTAAGAAATGCAACCAGAAGCAAAACACGCAGTGCCGCGTTGCAAGGGCAATCCGTTTTCATTTTCGTTTCCGATGCATCCTGGGCGGATAAGAGCACTCAGAGGTGCGCTTTGCCAAAATCAATTCGCCACCCATTCGTGGCGCCCCGAGAAATTAATCTTTGGCCTCAGTTGGCTGATACCGAAGATCTGGATGAATGCTCGCCAGATAACTCAGAAGGATTTAGGCTTAATTACCCTGCACTTGGCTTTTTTTTCTTCCATCGCAATCATTGGCCATCAACAGCCGAGAGCTGTTTTCTTCGCCAAACATCGCAGAAGTTAATTTAATATGCTAATTTCTTTTATGAACTACTCTCCGAGTGTGATTGCCCTATGGTGGAACCATTTTTTTACTCATCGATAAATTAGGGAAGTCTCAGGTGGAGAGACGGGCCGCGTCTTTAAAAGAACAATACCCATATTAAATCCATCCCACCGCGCGCATTTCAGACATTATATTCGGCCTGCAAGAATGTGGAATTGTCCAAATCTCGTCTCCCCCGAGAGAGGTTGTTCCTCCCGTGCAACGTCAACCGTGAAATTAAAGGGGTACTCTTGAGGGATCCCTTCCGTTTCACGTCACCTATCCCAAACTATTATTCTCATCCCCCTGCATTTCGCCTTCCCACCATCGTCACCCCTAAGCAATGATTGAAATTGTCCTCAGCTCGAGCAGGCATACACTAGGGTACTCAGACGGGAGCTCTACGAATCGTGCGTTGGCCGTCTTGAAGCCACGTGCGCGCAAGACGGTTTAAAACCAACGATAACCTCGAGTGAACCAATGAGTGTGTCGATTTTGCACACGTGGCTTCACCACTGTCAAAGTACGATTCCCAAATTTTCTGTCAGAATCAAGGGTACCCCGTTCAATAAGAACAAAGTGATATACCAAAGTGAATTCACGACTGTCAAAGTACGATTCGTAAATCTTCCGGCCGAGTACCCCTATTATTCAATAAGTACCAAGATAGACCATTAAATCAAGAATGCCTTGTTTTTTGCGTCCGCAAACCTCTGGCGTACGTGTTATTTATTTTTTCAAGTATATACGTCTTTGGGCTTGGCAGTCATCTATACGGCGCATCAATTCTGCAACAAGTCCTGACAGAATACAATGTCCCAGTACGGAGGGATGGTTGATTAGAGCAGTTTGACAGCAGTGGCCATGGCCAGGCATGCGTGCAAGCGCAAACTGACCGCAGCGCTATCTCCGGCCTCTGGATGCCAAGAATGTCACGGGGTCTAAGCGGCCGGGCCACGTGGTGACAAATCATGTCCAGTTTTATGACCGCCCTTTTTCATCTCTCTAATTGTCAAGCCAACCCTTCTGTTCGAGAGAAATATGGCCAGAATCTAATTTCGTTTTCTATTACCGGCTAGGCGCGAGCCAAGGCCTTAACCCTGCATATTGATTTTTGCAGAACACGTTAACGGAGAGACGCGTCTTGATGCGCTTGAAAACCGCAAAAATTGCGTTGACCAGTGCATTCCTCGAGCTGTTCGACATGTTCGCTTCTGAGATGCACAATCTTGCACTTTTTAAATTTAAAAACAGATTAGTCACGCGTTAAACTATCAAACCGCATGCAGATTTCATAAGGCACCGGCATCTGACATACTGTAAGACCTGAAACCTAGTATCTTAGTACAGTACTTGTAACATGTCAGAGTTACAGACCTATACAGTATTTGTGAGAACTATTTCTGAATTATTTTTCACTTAAAGGAAATAACTCCATGTTTCGATTTCTAGTAAGTTTGCTTTTGCATGAAATTCCATGCATCCTCTTTTCTGTTTGATGTTCCACTTCCAAAATGTAGGCGTTGGGAAGGCTGCTTGCATTTGGTTTTACGTCAGATCAAGTGTCAGAAATTGAATTTACTAATCCGGGAAATTCTGCCGATTTTATTCGTTTTCTGTCATGCATATATACGACTTGTGGAGTTTTTGATAAATTGCCTGAAATTGTACGAATTAAGTGGGGCAGAACGTACGTTACGCTTAGGTGGGTATTATCAGGAATTGAATTCTTGATAATACTTGCCAACAAATTAGCTCCTGAAAACGTTCGTATAAATCTAGAAATGAAGACGGACGACGATTCTCGCGGTCTAAATTTCTCGGAAATGGAAAATCTAAGTATGTTTTTTTTTTTTTTTAATATATTCTGAAAAGTTTTTTGAACAACAAATACACGTTTATTACGTTGGAAAATGTGATGTCAAAATTACCCTGCGTTTTTTATATATACAGTATATACAGAAAAGCAGTTTTAGAAAAGAAAAAAAAAATTTAGAAAATTTTGTGGCATTGAAATCGAAATTTGTGGCAAAGGAATCGAAAATTCTTGAGCTGTTGTTTTTGATAATGAAAATGTTGTGTTCCTAAGAAATACAGTATGTTCGTGGGTATTACATGTATGTAACAATTATTAAATAACTTATCAGTCCTTTTCTTTTTTGAGTTTAGTGCATCGCGTGCTCGGGGAATCCTGCATTGAATTTATGCACATTTAGGTGAAAAAAACTGTTTTTAAAATATTTTTTTTCCAAACTTTTTCTCACAAAATAGGGTTTGGTTTTATATTGTAAAAAAAATTCGGCTATTATCAAGAATATGTTCGAACTTGTTTACAAAATTAGCACGTCATTTGCGTCTTTGTGGCTAAGAGCTAGACATACTCAAACAAAACAAACTACAGTAGGTACATGTTTCTCAGGTAGCTTTTGGAGCATACTACCCAAGTACGTAAAAGCATTTTCAGGATGTGTATTTTCGATACTTGATGTAATATCCGCTTTTCGCCTTTTCATCTGCATGAAAAATCTTGATTGCAAGGCGTTTTCGTGCGTAATACTAATTGGTACGCTGTTTTAATTATCGTCCACTTATTCCTCCTATCGCTTCATTTCAAAGCCTCTGGAGACTTTCATTAATTTGAAATCCTCGCGGTGTCAGAGACCCACTCCTAATAATAATCTTTAATTATTTTTCGGGTTCATTTGACTCGCCATTTCAAGTTTGTTATAAATCACATTGTGAAATCTCATTTAATGACGCTATAATTTGCAGAGAGGATTCCTCTGGGTGGTAGAAAAATAGCACCAAAATGCACTTGAAATTTTGGTTTTGGAATTCAAATGAAGGCAGCAAAGGTTGTCTTCGTAATATATTTCTTTCTCCAAAAGTAGAAAGTCAGCGGGGTATTTTTTTTCTTGACGTGCAAGTTAGTCGGTGAAAACCTATAAATGCTAGGGTGGATTTCTTCGTAACACACTCGTAGATTGAGTTATACATTTCTCAGGTGTTTATTTAAGGGCGAAAACCATTTTGGAGTCAATCCTACCATTCGTGTAAAGCTACAGACATTAAAGGTTGGAAGATGAGGCATTTACTCGTGCCATAGAATCGCTGAACTTGTAATCAATTCTGAAATTCAAGAACAGTAAATTATACGCGATATTTTTTAATATTTTCTCCCCATAAATCATTATGGCAGGAATATTCTTGCTAAATCTGTACATTGCCCCATACATCTTATACATTTTTGTGCTTGCATGGAACATCTGCGCAAAGTTGTGTACTTCCGGAAAATGAGCAGCACAGCATAATAATAATCCAGGTCCCATAGTTATGATAAGTAAATAGCTTCACTAGTTTGGTACAAGTGCGAAGTTATTGCACCAGATGTACATGTACATAAATGTGACGCGTATGGAACCCCTGGTGGAAAGATCAGTATACGGTCACTATCACTATCACTATGAATAGTGGTTTTTCGGACTACTGACATCAC
>JAQGAO010006103.1:0-12698 GCA_034697705.1 Ommatoiulus sabulosus
CACAAAGACGCTTTCCACGGTTTGACGCAGTTATCTGAATTACTTCTCAATAATAATTCAATTCAAAACCTGCACGATGACGCGTTTCGTGAGTTGACCAATTTAAGGATGCTGAATATCACCAACAACAAATTGACCACGGTCAGTGCGGAAATGTTCAATTCACTGGGAAAGATAAGAAGACTATACTCCATGGGTAAGACAACATTATAATATTGATAATTTCAAATATAAATATATACACTCGTATAAAGCGAAATAGTAGCGTAAATTAGACTCGGACCCCTACTTGACTAAGACCTGGAAAACCCGGCAAAGTCAGGGAAGAATTATTTATTTTACAAATGTCAGGGAAATACAACTTATTAAAATTGTCACGATCCAAAATTAATGCTTCAATATGGTTAGTTTGCAAAATTTACGACAATTTCCGAAGACAAGTTTACAAAATGTTCAACAGTTTCCTCGTACGAACTCGCAAAATTAACATTTTCCGGGTAAAATTTTCCACTTTTTTGTAACACACATTACCAAATTTGTCAAGAATTTTCTAATGTTCAAAATTGTCCAACTTTTCGTAATACAAAAATTTGCGAGATTTCCAACCTTTTACAAGAAAAACATTTAAAAAATGTCAACTATATTCCAGGACAGATCTGAATAATTTTCAATCTTTTACGAATGTAAATTTTAAAAACATTCTTATGCTAATTTTGTAAAATCCTTAAAATGAATATTGAATATGCTTAGAACGAATATTTTCCTGCGTTGGTGACAGAAACGTTTTTTTTTTTCGTAGAAAACACTACAAAACGCAGTGTTTATATTAAAATAAAAAAATAACGTTTCTGGTTGCGGTAAATTACGGCGTTTAAATTGAATGACTAAAATTACTGACTAATTAACCAAGAAGGCGAGTCTATTTTCCAAATTTTAACAATTTTGCGAATTTTTTGAATTTTTTTACGCTATGATGAACTTTTCTACCATTTTGCGAATTTTTTTATGCGATTTTGTACACGATTTGCGAATTTTCAAAGCTTTTTGCGAATTTTTCCTCGATTTTGCGACTTATTCCAGGATTTTGAGACTTTTACAACGAACTATTTTTTGCGAGTCCTTGCCCCATTTTACAGATTCATTATGCAATTTTCTCCAATTAAATGAATGAAAAGTTACGTTATATGTATATGGTCAATCGCGATATTGCGAATACCTTATTTGTTAGGTGTTTTATTTTATTTTTAGGCAACAACTTCCACTGCAATTGTAAATTACAATGGCTGCAGAATTGGCTCCGGGACAAAAAAGCTAATAATACCACGGGTAACGACTACGAAGATTTTAAGAATTCCCCAATATCCTGCAGTACTCCGATGGAAGGCAATCTGGAGACCCTGACATTCTGCACCATGGATGGAGTTGCACCAAAAATAAATAACAAGGATCAATCACGTGATTGCGATGTGAAGAAATTGGTCGCGCTTAATATGTTAAGGAAAAGTTTCGAGAAGATCATGGATGACCTTTTCCAGAAATATTTGGGACCGTTGGACACGTACAAATTATGCGACGCTGACACGACTTCATTTAAACAACCCTTTGTGCACTAAGCACTCGAACCAATGTTACGTCAAGCATAAATGTACGCAAAAAGAAGACTAAAATGGGTTTCATTTAAACGTTTTACAATTACAGTATAGCTAAATGCACGATGTAATGAATTTAGTATACAGTAAAACCTTGAAAAGTGACCACCTTCGAATGGTGACCACCTGCTTATGTTGACCACTTTTTAGTGTATTGTTTTTCTAGTGTACATTTCTTACATAAAAATTTCCTGTATAGTGACCAATGACCAACTCTGTATTGTGTACTAGTGTGTGTTGTCTTTTTTTCCATTTTTACATTGTAAATGTACCTTATAAAGTGAGCAGATAACAGATGAGTCACATTACATCTTTCTTTAACCCATGGACATGATGATTCTGTACTTTTTTGGTTTTGTGGTTTTTTACTACATTTTATTACAGTCTATAGACATGTATAAGTTCAGTGTACATGTTCATTATTTTAATGTAATTAACACATTCATTGTATAGTGACAACCTGCGTACAGTGACCAACATAGCATTTTTTTGGTGGTCGCTCTTAACAGGTTTTACTGTATGTGTATTTGTTAAGTAGAATTTAGTGTAATGCTTATTGTCTTTAAAAATGTAAAGTGGAATATATGGCATACAATATGGGTCTTTTTTGTCATCTCATTTATAAACCTTTTAATTTTTTTATTTGTTGTTACCTTGTCATATCATCAGTATTGATTAAAAACTAATGAGAAATGTAGATGAACCCTCATTTGATGATTGGTAAACAGTCATTAATGTTTCGTAGATTCTGGAACTCAGTTACAGAAGCTTTACGAAATATATGTACCTTTCTGAGTTAAATGAGCAAAATGATTCCATTCATTGGTTTAACCTTTAAAGTAAAGTTTTTAAACCAGTGAGAGCAATAGCTGTGCCCACGTGATTTTACGGTCGCCGGAAGTACCTTCCGTAAAAATTCTGTTTGAGTACCCCTACTGAAATTATAATTTATAAGTAAAATTGCGTTTATTACATTTTTTTTAAAAAAATGATACCGTATTTTAAATGAAGTGCATGCAATATTGAAAATTTTAATTACAATAAATTTGAGCATGTACAATATTGTTAATTATTAACCGTATCTACTGTATCTGCAGGTTAATTCGAGACCCAAATATTTTATAAAAAGGAATAAACTGAAATAAAACTCTCAAAACTTATTATTCTGGGAAGTTCAAAGGTCTTCGTTCGAGGAAAAAATTCAGACTTAATGAATTGCGAGTCGTAAATCCGCCAATTAAAAATGACTTTCCAGATCATTTACTAAGTGTCTTTCTTTCCTGACACTTGATAAGGTTGAGTTTTTGGATAAATTAACATTGACAATAAACATTTAATGAGGAAAAGCATGCACTCGAAAGCAGAACAAAATTTATTCCAAGAAGCGTATACTTGAATTTTTACTCAATTATAAATGCTCAATCAAAATTAGACATTAAAATCTTACTTTTTAAAATTTATGAACAGTGGAAATTCAAATGAAAGATGTTTATTTCAATATAGATGAAGATGCTATTTAAAAACGGGCTCAAAGTGATTCCTTTTATTTATTGCATTTCTGACCAATTGATGTCAGAATTATTTTGTTGGGGCATTTTTTTTATCTTTTTTGGAGTGAAAAAGATATGTTTTCAATAATTTATCTTTTACTATATAACTTCAAGGGTTTCTTTAAAAAAGTGTCACGGTTGTTAAAAAAAATCAGTACACAACTAGAAAAATGTGATGGTTTGTACAAATTGATTGTAATCCAACTTAAAAACATCTTTCATTTAAAATACGGTATCATTTTTTTAATGATACCGTATTTTAAATGAAGTGCAAAATTAAAAATTTTAATTACAATAAATTTGAGCATGTACAATATTGTTAATTATTAAACATATCTACTGTATCTGCAGGTTAATTCGAGACCCAAATATTTTGTAAAAAGGAATAAACCTAAATACAACTCTCAAAGCTGCTTAACATATATTAGTCTTATTATTCTGGGAAGTTCAAAGGTCTTCGTTCGAGGAAAAAATTCAGATTTTAATGAAGTGCGAGTCGTAAATCCGCCAATTAAAAATGACTTTCCAGATCATTTACTAAGTGTCTTTCTTTCCTGACACTTGATAAGGTTGAGTTTTGTATTAATTACAATTACCCTTGATTTTTGATTCTTAGTTTAGCACTGACAATAAACATTTAATGAGGAAAAGCACTCGAAAGCAGAACAAAATTTATTCCAAGAAACGTATACTTGAATTTTTACGGAATTATAAATGCTAAATTAAAATTAGACATTAAAATCGTACTATTAAAAATTCATGAACAGTGGAAGTTCAAATGAAACATGTTTATTTCAATATAGATGAAGATGCTATTTAAAAACGGGCTCAAAGTGATTCTTTTTATTTATTGCATTTCTGACCAATTGATGTTAGAATTATTTTTTTGGAGCTTTCTTTTAGCTTTTTTGAAGTGGAAAAAAAGTTTTCAATAATTTATCTTTTACTCTATAGCTTTAAGTGTTTCTTAAAAAAAGTGTCACGGTTGGTAAAAAAAATTATTACACAATTAGAAAAATGTGATGGTTTGTACGAATTGATTGTAATCCAACTTAAAAACATCTTTAAAAGAAAATAAAAACGATTGCACAACTGCTGTTATGTTAAAAACTTGAATCGTTTCTATCTTTTGGAAAAACTGCATTCGTTTTTCATAGGACGTATTTCCTTGAAAAATAATTTATTTGTGAAAAAGTTCTATCATGCTTTGAAAAATTGCATAGATTTGTTTTATATTTTGGAAACTTGCATAGAACTGTTTTATAGTTTCGAAATTGGCATAGATTTGTTTTATATTTTTGAAATTTGCATAGATTTTTTTTAAATTCGTGGAAATTTGCATTTCGTGGAATTTTGTTTATTTTTATTTAAAAAATCTTATATTTTGTAAAATTGCAATTTGTTTTTAAACTTGATAGATTTTTTTTGGAAAACTGTTTTACTTTGGAAATTTATTTTTAAAAAATCAATGCTAACAAAATCTGCAATTTTCTTTAAATTCTTATACAGTACTTTCTGCTTAAATGGTTTGGTTCAGCCCAAAGACACACCAAATGAAATCAACTGAAATCTACGAGAATCCATAATGTCTGTTTAGCATAGAAAATCAGTTAACAAAGTTAATTTAGATTAAAAAAGTGTGGGAGCTTAAACGCATTTGATACAGTTTCTAAAAATAAATTATTTTTTAATGAATAAATGGCCTTGTACAATCAGAAGTGCAGCTCAAAAATCACGGGTGTTGACTAAAAGATGCTCAATTTTCATTGGCTAAACACGATAACCTGATAAATCGAATGATTTTTTATCGCGTTATGATTGGTCGCATTTTCCGCAATCATTGCATTTAAAACTCTGAAAGCAGCATTTGCAATTCATTGTGACTGCAGATCTTAAGCTAGAAAAGATGTTGAAATTCGCCGGATGCGCCATAGTCCTCATTGGATTTCAAGTTATTCAAACAGTTGTGGGTGCCAATGAACCGTGCAGGAAATTCGACAAGTTGAAAGAAGATTGGAATGATTGGGACGATATACTAATAAAAAGTCCAATATCACCGGAATTCAATAAAAGGGTTGTACTTTCTTTTACGGATTTTGGAAAGCCTACTGATTTTATTATAATTTGCGAAAACATAACAGATTCCGATACTGCTAGCCTCGCCACGCAAAGTTTAACGAGATTTGGTCAATCAAACCGCCGGATGGGAGTCTTTTTCGTGCGATGTGATTTCTTCCCGTTCCTTTCTTCAGCAACTATGAATGTGCCTCATATGGCTTTTGTCGGCTGCAAAATGAAAGAAATACCCTATGACCTCATCAACTCCGTGAGCCACTCTTTAGAAATGTTGCTGATCGGCTTTAGCTCCGTCGAGAGCGAGGTCATCTCAGATGGTGGATTTCTGCACAACGATCGAATGAAAGAACTGTTTATAATATTTAATAACATCAAGACGGTGGAAAGAAATGCATTTCACGGCTTCCCCGGGTTGTCTTCACTAATGCTCTATTTTAACCAAATCGAAAACTTGCACAAAGACGCTTTCCACGGTTTGACGCAGTTATCTGAATTACTTCTCAATAATAATTCAATTCAAAACCTGCACGAAAACGCGTTTCGTGAGTTGACCAATTTGGAGAGGCTTAATATCACCGACAACAAACTGACGACGCTCAGTGCGGAAATATTCGATTCACTGGGAAACATAAGAAGACTAAGCTTGAAGGGTACGACTTAATATTATGATATTAATAATTTAAATATATATATATATATATATAGCTCGAGTGATTTCTATAACCAGTTCCATGTTTTATTTGGATTGTGTTGGAGGTAAAAATCTGAGTTTGTGGTATTATGGAAAGATAGGTGAGCGTTACTATCTTCTAAACCATAACAGTTAGAAGAAAATTGTTCAACGAAAAAGTTGTCGGGCATCGTGAAATTAGTTTAATTCACGTTCTAAACAACATTTGATTTTAGCATGTTTGTTAAACTGCACAGCAGAAGTGAAATGCAGGAAAGCTCCTACTTGAATATTCGGGGGCATGGATAAATCACAGATTAAGCTTTGAAACTGAGTGAATAACATATGTAGAAAAACTGATTAATGCAGTACCTTGACCCCATAAGATGTGAATTACATTAATGTAATTGGAAATGTTGCCATTTCGTAATTCACTCAGATTCAATGCTTAATCTGTAAATATGTCCTGCATTGCACTCTGCTGCTGTGCAGGTTAGCAAACATGCAAGAAACTAAAATGTTTTCTGAAACGTGGAAATTTCACGATGCCCTAAAACTTTCTATTTAAACCTTTTGCTCTAACTATTACGGTTTAGAAGATGGCAACGTAATGATCTTGAAGTTACATTCGAAAGTCACCGGAAAAAGTCAGGGAAGAAAGATTTATCTGAAAAATGTCAGGAAAATACTACTTATTAAAACTGTCACAATCCAAAATTAATGCTTCAACGTGGTTAGTTCAGGCATTTGTAAAAAAAATTAAATTTTCTCAAACATTTCTTTAACAATTTTCAAAATGAATGAAGTGAATGAAATGTTACCTTATACGTAAAAAACGTATTTGTTAGTGTTTTAGTTTTGCATTCTATTTTATTTTCAGGCAACAATCTCCATTGCGATTGTAAGTTGCAATGGCTGCAGAATTGGCTCCGGGACAAAAAAGCTAATAATAGTCACTTTCAAATTGACCCAATAACCTGCAGTACTCCGATTCAAGGCAATCTGGAAACCCTGAACTTTTGCACCACGGATGGAGATGCACCAAAAACAAAAAAAAAGGATCAACCACGTGATTGCGAAATGAAGAAATTGGTCGCACTTAATATGCTAAGGAAAAGTTTCGAGAAGATCATGGATGACCTTTTCCAGAAATATTTGGGACAGTTAGACACGGACAAAGTATGCGACGCTGACACGACTTCAATTAAACAACCCTTTGTGCACTAAGGACTCGAACCAATGTTACGTCAAACCTGATTGTATGCAAAAAGAAGACTATAGCAAAGCTTTATTTAAACGTCCCACAATTTTAGTTGCTAAATGCACGATGTACTAAATGTACAGAATGCAAAGTAGAATAGTTGTACGTGACCAATAACGAGTCTTTTATGAAACATTTATAGATAATATTCTTGTACTTTGTTATGTCATATTCTCCAAAGACATCAGCATGAATGTAGCAGCACTAATCAGTACTAATGCAAAATCAGTCGCAAATACGTTGCGGTTAACTCGATCTAGTTAATTTAGATTTAACTGTAGAAAATTCAGGCTATACGTGTTGCTAATGACTTGTTTTTCGGATTCTTACTGGTTTTTTTTGTTCTGTTACGAGTTATTGGAAGTAAACTTAACTAAAACAAATCTCAATATTGCTTAACGTATTTCATTGTTACTTATGCCAAATGCATAAAATAATAAACTAAATTAACTGTTAAAATCATACTTTTAAATGTCGCGAATAATTGAAATTTAATTTTAAAATATTTGTTATGTAAGATGAAAGCGATGTGTGACAAAGAAATAAAAACAGTCATGTTTTGTTTATTGCAGTCTTGACCAATTGATTCGATACATTTATTCAGTTTTTTCTGTGTCGATTTTCTGTGTTGTTTTGTTTTGCTTTTTAAACAATTTTTTTTCCTAAATTTTAAACTTGTCTGAATAGCATTAGAAAATTTTAAATTGTTTACCGAAAAACTTAACAGTTTGTAAAAAATGATTTTTAAACAAGCTTACCAAGCAAAAATTATTGGAAAACCAGTTCAATTATTAAAATTTGTCCTTATATTTAAAAGTTACATCGATTTATTTTGTTAAATGTTTAATTTATCAATAAATGATCGTTCATTATACAAGTTGAAGTGTTCTTTTTTTTTAAAAAAAAGGCCCCATTTCAGGAAAAAAAAAATATTTTTAGATAATTTAAATTTGCTTACAGAAAACTTGAATAGTTTGCTAAGAAATTGTTTTTAAACAAACTTGCCATTTTATTTAAAAAATCGAATCAAATTTTTCCTGATAAAACATTTAATTTATGAAAAATTGTCACGTTATTGTATCTTATTTGCATCGATGATGTTTTTGGATCACTCGCTTCGCTAAATCTGCATTATGTTTTTTTTTTAATCTGTGGCCTTTTATAGGCCCCGTTAATGACGATATGACCTTGCATAAACAGTAGAGCTTTAAAACTATGCTCAATCCTCACTGGACATAGATATCATAATTTGAGTAGAAATTACATCGGATGCGCTTTTAAACAAACATTCGCGGTGAAACCCAGAAAGCGACCTCTAATTTATAGTAACATTAGATTTAAGAAATAGGAAATAAAGATATTCATCGGCTTCTTATTTGGCTTTCAAGTGCTAAGTAGAAGTGCCAAACCGCACAACTCTTCGCCTTGACCGATGTTTGGGATCATTGCTAAAATCATGGCTCAAATTGAGGACTAAATAGTTTCGGAGCGAGGCTGTTTTAATTGTTGACAGTTTAGCAGATACATGTATTTCCATAGTATGGCAATTAATGTTTGACAGTTCTTTTAATCTTTGATAATATGGCAAATTTTCGACGGTTAGGAGGAGTTTTCGACATTTTTGTTATTTTTCGACAATATTTCAAATTTTTTAACAATTGCCAAATCGTGAACAATTACGGAAATTTCAAACATCTTTTCTAAATGTGGAAAAATTGCCACATTTTCATATACTGCATTAGCAAAATTGTGAAAAATTAGAAAAACTTTGTCGTACTTTTGGTAAAATTTGAACAATTGTCGTACAATTAGGAAAATTGTCAAAAATTGTCGCAGCTGCCCCTTTGGACAGCCGAGGTGCTCCCCGGCATAGCCTACGGCAAAAGCTCCCCCTTAGACGGGCTTGAAGAGCAAACCGCAAGGCATTAAAATAACATTGAAAACCCTACCTATATACTGTATATCTAGGTAGGATCGTGCGTTAAGGAGACGCACCCGTCACGCGCACATCGAAGTAGCGCATTCGGAACGTCTCCGGTCGTGTATCGGACAGCTACATGGTGTCCCCATACACGCACAGCCCGCAGCCTACCCTTAAAAATACTTTTAAGGTGATATTTTAGTGCTAGAATTGCAGTTAAAAGTTGGAAATCTTTCAAACCAGTTTTTAAAAAAATGATATTTTGTGTTTGATTTTGACATGTTGTGAACGCACGTCATGACAATACAACAACTTCGATGCCAATACTGACATTTTTTGAAAATTTTATTCCTAAAAATGTCAGAAATTGCACCTAAGTTTGCTTATATTGCATATTTTAGATACTCGATGAGATTCTGTAAATTTTTCTACGCGTGTTTTAAAATGATGCAACTTTCCGGATATACCCAATGCATCTCAACATCTTAAGGGCCATTCAGAAAGGACGTCTTCATGTAGGGGGTAGGGGGAAATACTTGTAGGTTGAGTGACGGACACAATGTGGACAGGAGGAGGGAGAGGGGTATGACCAAGTCAGACGTGGTACAAAATTTACGTTTTCCGAGTACAAATTTGCGAAACTTTTATAATTTTTCAGATTTAATTTTTTTTATAGTTTCGGACGTCCGAATGGGGGGAAGGGGGGACACAATGCGGGTAGGAGGTATGTCGTTGTGATCAATTAATTCGTGAGAATTATATAAACTTTTCGGCATTGGTTTAAGTTTTGGTTTCTTTGAATATATCTGGAAATCTAGAAATTCGTTGAAAGCTTGCTCTTTTAAGAAAACGTAACTATCATAATTTAAAAAGCTTATTTGAAATTTGTAGCAATCCATCAACATTAAAGTTTCCTAAAATTACAGAAATGCTAAAGTTCCCGAGCTTTCGCGCAATATAATGTTAAAAAAAACATTAGCTAATATGAAAAAGTGTACGTTATAACGAGAAATATCCCGACAAAATTGGCAGCACCATCACAATCATATACGTAGGGGAAAAGTTCATCATGCAAATTTTGATAAAGCTTTAGTTTTTATCGTTGAATTCATATTTTGCTTAACTTTTGATAATACAAACCACGGTTTAAATGAACAAGTGATCAGTATTATTATCCTATCCAATCCTCCTGGTTAATGTCCCAAATACGAGAAATATAACTAAATTGTTATTTTGAGTTCCATTATAATCAGACTGCTTAATCTGACCTAATTTGTATAATGCAGGTTAAAGACTTAAATTGAATTTAATGTCGTCCATTTAGATTCGTCTTAACGATCGATCGAGGTTTGACAGTCTTTTATTTTATGCTTGAAACTATTTCTGCGAAATTTCCTATTAAACTGGCAGATCCTCATTACCGTTACGTAGAATTTGAAAACACAGGACATAAGCTTAAAGAATTGCCTTTCTTGGTCACGTGTGCAAAAGGACTGCATTCATTAGTTTAAAAATAACGATAACCTATGGCCGAGGAAGATAGGGAAAAAATGGCGTTCTCATGCTCGGAGGGCCACTTTGAGTTCCTCCAGATGCTTTTCGGGTTTTGCAATGCTCCCGCGACCATGCAACGAGGCTTGGATCAAATTTCGATTGGCCTGAAGCGGGAGTATTGCTTTGTGCAGTATTGTTTTCCCCTTTCCTGCTGAACCTCAAAACTGTTTTTCCGCCCACAGATTAGGACTTCCCCCCCCCAATAGAAGTGCTTTTGAATTCCTTTCCCGATGAATTTCTAAATTTCCCGTTGAATTCCTAAATTTCCTGATAAATTCTTAAATTTCCCGTTGAATTCCTTTCAAGTTGAATTCCTTACCCGTGCGGTAAACGGCCATATTGGTAAGATTAACCGCAGCACCCCTATACCGAAAAGTGATGCGAGCAAGGCGAAAGGGGGGCAAACACGAATAGCTAGCTGTGCTGCAGCGCACTTGTGCACTGCTGGAAAACGACCTTTACCGAACACAACGTTTTCAGCCTAAATGAAAGCGTCTCTCCCGGCCGCGCCCTAATTTCAGGGGCCACCAATGAAACCGTCTCGTCCCGAGCCACGCGGCTTGAAATCATGTAATCTCTTTAGTATAGCGCGTGTTTTGCTTTTACGGCCAATTAGTAATACAGTGGTGTCACGAAGTCGCTTGAGGAGGGGGGGGGGAGGAGAGGGGAGGGGAAAGGTTCGAAAAAAGAATGTTTGTAGCTGTCACAGTTGTGACATGTAAATAATAGATATAAACTATTACTCCCGTATCTGAAGGCAACGTCGTGTGAAAATTTGAAAGCAGTCGGTGAAGAACTTCCGGAGATTAGCTGTCCCGAACAGGTCGACGTTTACATTTTTATTTATATAGATCACGAGCAGAAATACTTTCTGCTTAGATGGTTTTCTTAAGCAAGCAAAGTTTAAGAATGGTTAGCTCAAAGTTACACGAAATGAAATCAACTTAAATTTAAGAAGACCCATAGTCTGTTGAACTCTGTTCTGCATAAAAAAATCAGTTAAGGGGCCGTCCATTAATTACGTGAGGCGATTTTGTTGATTTTTCGACCCCCCCTGGTGAGATGTCGTGAAATTTAATTGGCTCGACCCCCTCCCCCACCCCATAATCTCACGTGAGGTTTTTAAAAATGCGAATTTTTAGTGTTGATACGTTAATCTTCGCTTGATTGCGTTGGATTCATTTAAAAAAACATAATTTGCTTAATTATTTTTATTTAAGACTAGTTAAGACTAGTATTTAAGACTACTAAGAACGCGTAGTCTAGAATCACAGTAAGAAAATCGAACAATAAAATACTTAAATAGGAACTACTAAAATTTGTGCTACTTTGTTGTGGCGTTTGCGTAACCGCGGTAAATATTATTGTGTGGGATTTAGCCATATTTTAGTGAAGAAACATGTTTTACTAAATTTAACCCAGTTCTCTGGCAATTTTACAGTTTCTTGCGGGGAAAAAAAATTACATGATATTTGCCAAGACCCTCCCCCCTCTCTCCCCCACGTGAGATTGGGTGAGATTCGGCTTGACCCCCTCTCCCCCCTAAACGCCTCACGTAATTAATGGACGCCCCCTAACAATGTGGTTTTTGGGGATATCAACATTTAAAATGCATATCGTATCCGCAACTTTTAGTGTTCAGAAAGAGGTTTTACAAATCGCACATTAGCGCAGCCGTGAAGTCACGTGTGAAAATTGACTCGCTTGTTGGTTTAAATAATTCAATTGTGTGACGAGTCTTCGGTTTTTCTCAACCATGTAGGTTATTTATTTTTGCTCAACGTTTCCACGCCATGCATCTTCCTCAGAAGCTACATCAAATAAAACAAATAAACAACAATTTTGCGGGTCTATAAATTTGATAAACATTTAACGAAACTGGCAAATTAACGTCGCGTCGCACAAAATTAGTTTTTGAATTTACAGGACAAACATACCTATATATATACAGGGTTGCCACCACATTTGAAAAATCGACTTGCCTGACTTTGCCTGACTTTTGTCCATTTTATTCTCA
>JAQGAO010006104.1:0-12694 GCA_034697705.1 Ommatoiulus sabulosus
GTCAGGGCTTGAATAAAGACGCATGGCGTCGAAACGTTGCACATAAATTTGACTTGTGTTTCTTGGTCGTGTGTTGGTTTAAAATTCACTATTGATTCCAACCACTTGAAGAGGTTTCCTTTTGTTATCTACATTTACATTTACGTTTTCCATCCACTTGAAGCTACAGCATATCCTGAGTAGCCTACGGCTAATATAATATATCACTGTAGATCATGCAAAACGGGTTTCGTACCTAATGAAAACATGACAAACCGAAAGTAATATACGAGCCAGATGAGCTAATTTGTTTTCTCTTAGTATTGTGGCGTAGATTTTCGTTAAGCCACGTCGACATGCACGTTGCGAATCCGCATACCTTCTCGGTAGCAATTACCGCTAACTCCGTGTAAATTTTAAGAAATCAATCTCGAGCAGATACGTAGTAGATAACATGCAGGGAGCAATTTTCGAGAATCCCAAATTGTAATCTATACCGCAAAAGATGACATTCTTCTCCCGAAACATCTAAATATCTGCGCGCTGGATCCGGCAATAATTTTTCAACTGCTAAGGGGAATTAAATACCTCGCAGCGACAAAATCTCTCTCATTGTAGTTGCTCCATACGGGGTGTAGGCGAACCCCTGCCATCGAAGAAAGCATCATTTGGAAGACACGCAGATTGCATTTTTGATTTAAATAAACCTAACAAATTGCCTCTCCAAAGAATTCATTTTCATCCTGAAGCGCCGCGATAGCTCTTCCGACTAAGCAGACAGACCTCGATCCATTGATCGATATCCAACCCAGTCGAGCATTAATAATTTACGCAAATTATCCCGTGTGCCAGGCAAGACATTCCCTTCATTGAAATTAAGACGGTTATTAAGGCAGGAATGTCCGCAGCAACCTGTGGCGATAAATTCCTCGCATCATGCAGATACACAAACTCCGAATCGTTGAATCGTGCATGAGACGAGACAGCGTATACGCGCAGTTTGTCCATGGAGTAACCCCAGAAAATCCACGTGGATGATGTCCTCATTATGATCTATTCATCGCCTCGAAGCAATTTCCCATCCGCTGAATCTACTCATAATGCCACGCGTGTAATTAAACATTTTCAAATGGGGGGAGGGGGCGCTATTTTGCCAGCCTTTTGCATCGGACACAAACGCCATTGCCAGAAGGGTTGAATAATGCGTCTTTTACGAAGAGATTCGGCGAAGATAACATAATTGCATTTCGCAATTAAAATTATTTTCAAACCTACTTTTGCGGAGAATTTATTTGCGCATCCAACGACAATTAAGCAGTCATCATTAGCGATGCTTTATTTCCTTAATTAAAAGTTGCGCCACATGTACGCGAGCCTGCAATTCCCTAAAACCAAGACGCGTTTTTAATTCTTCAGACTAATAACTGTCGTCTCTTTTTTCAAGAAAAACTTCTGCTCGCGATGATAAGGGCGAGTAAGTGCAGTAGTTGTTCAAAGCTATGTTCACTACTAAATGCATGTTCTGTTACTGAAATGTAAGTTTAAAACATGAGAAACATAAAGAGATAAAGTCCACGAGAGAATCTTTAGCCTGAGATAACCTAACCATCTCAAAGTATTATGCAATTCCTTAATACTTTTAATAATTACGCAATTACGCAAAAATGCACAAAACCTAACTTCGGTAGGATTTCTTTAAATGTACTGGGGAAACAATTCTTCAGCACAAGAAAGGTTTTTTGCGAAAGCTATACATTTCACGACGAATCCAACGAGATTCACCGTTGGTTTACCTGTAAAAAACGTAAGTGCTATTTTACGAGTGCCAATTTTGGTGACACAACTGAGTGGAGATCAGTTCCTTTAAAAGCAACATCACCAGGAGACTCTTATAGACAAAAGCTCGGCTCTCTGTACGGAAATAAATTAGCCAATAGGGAGAGAAGTCTACATTTGTCTTATTCAAACAGGACTAAGATGGACGGTCATGTGATTTGTGATGAGTGTGGTCAGCAAGATATATAGCAGCTGTCGACAACTAGGGTAGAGCAGCCAGACCAGCATGGCAATAAATGACATCGATGCACATTTTGAAAACAAATTCATCGTTCATTGAGCTAAGCCGATGCAATTACGTGAATCAATGATGGTGTACTCAACGTCTATTATCATAATTAGAAAAAAAAACGATTATCAAACTCCGTTTAACCTAATAGCAATAGAGCTGTCCAATAAAGATGCCACCATGCAGTTAATGTCAGTCAATGAACTTTGGAAACTCCAAGAGGAAAACCTATCGGAGCTTTTTACAAACTATACCCTAAAATCCACGCTGTCCAAGTACGAGTTTAAGCAATTCCAAAATATACTCAACCCTGCATAAAATTGTGTA
This sequence comes from Ommatoiulus sabulosus, assembly GCA_034697705.1. Classification (NCBI taxonomy): domain Eukaryota; kingdom Metazoa; phylum Arthropoda; class Diplopoda; order Julida; family Julidae; genus Ommatoiulus; species Ommatoiulus sabulosus. The sequence goes on from JAQGAO010006104.1 coordinate 2,372, forward strand.
CTTCGGATAAACTAACAAAACCGAACATTGAAACCAATGACTAAAGACAAAACATGGCCGCCCTCATCATCCGGAGCAGCACTTAGCCATTACTTCCTTTAGAGATCGATATAATAGGGAGACTGCATTTTATTTTGCGTCTTTGGCAGACATTCCCTTTGGTCTTTCCATAATTCAAAGTCAATTCGAGTCACTCCGGAATAGAAAGAGGTATTTTGTGGCTATCATTTCACTCTATGGTGGAAATGCATTGAATCATAGTGTTTCACATAAAAGTTTTGGTAAAACCGCCAGAAAAGCCTATGTGACGTTTTAGGTTTTTTCACCCCCTTTCTAAAAAAAGGCTAATAGCAACAATCCGACAGAGATGTGATAATTTAGGTCCTGCGAGTAATAGTCAAATGACCTATGAGGGTATAGCATTCCCGTCTAGCTGGTCATTCAATTGCCAATTCTTCGGTCTATTTAAAGATTTAGGAGTTTTCTACAACCATTTGAAATTGAGTCCATTGTAAATTTCAGCCGTTGGGAGATTATTCTATCTTTAAATTTCCCTCAAGTACACTTAAATTGAGTGGTGAGAAAGTGGTTTCCATCATTAGGTTTAAAAGGTAAGCCCTTAGAGAGAAAAAAACGCCCATTTTTAGTCTGCAAAGACCGTACATGTACGGAATACGAAGGAAAAAAAATGCAGTGAAAGTGTACTTGTTTTAAAACGAGGAAAGAAATTGAAACATTTGGGCGAAAGGGATTTCTACATAATTGGATAGGATTTGGGAATATGGGAATCTTATTTGTAAAGTCGAAATAACCTATATTACACGTTTTCGACCTATAATTTCAAATACTGTATATCGAACATGAATTTGCACACTTTTGTATATAGCGCAAATGATATACTGTAGACAAGTAACACGCCACTAGAAGGTCTACAATTCAATTTAAGGATGGGCATTGGATATCTTGCAAAATGGAGTTGTTATTGTGAGTCCGACTACTATTCCCTTAAGGGTAACAGCCTTTAAAAATCAATTTTGCGAAACGTTCTTTGCAATCCAGGTCTGCAGACATACAGTACACAATTGGGCATTAAAAGTCAAAGAAAATAAGTCAGAGACAATCTGTATATTTTATGACCAAATCAATATTTGGAAATTTTATTTGGCAAGCCATTATGCTATATACGCGTGTAAATATGTTTCATTTAATTGAGAATTTTTTTTAAAGCTTGAAACCTTATGCATGTTCTTAATTTATTCACCGAGAGTAGGTGTCGTTAAAATTTGAAAGTAAAGGCAAAAAGCCTCGAATGGTTGGAAAGTGATTAAAACTGGGATTTTCTCATCATATTTAACTAATTTCTAATTAGTTTGCGAGAGAATTTTATTTAAAATATTAATTACTGTCACACGAACAAGAGACATTTTGCAAATCCATGTAATGAAACTGACTTTCCCTAGCTGCTACAGCTCTTAAAACTGGGAAAACAATACCTTTCTACCGAAACTATTTCTTGATTTGTATTTTAATAAAACGAGCTTGCTATTGTTTATACGAGCCATTTCAAAAACCATCAGTGTTTTAATTCTCTAGTGGCCTAACCTAACCCATTGAACAGCAGTAGGAATGCGTCCATCAAAATGGGAATAAAAGTACTGATGCCTCGTATTTTGGTTATGTTTTCTCCTTACGTCCACTCTACAACTGTACCTTCAGTGAAGCTGCGACATAAAAGTGTGAAACTCTCCCAAATCATCAATATACAATTGAAAAGCCAGCCAAAGCAAGTGCATGCACACCCTGAAATAACATAATTTCGCAAATAAAATATAGATTTTATTATGGAAGCGTGAGCGCAATATGCTATAGAGCATTTTATTGTGTTTCATATACGTTTCTCTCGCTAGTCAGACAAGACTAAAATATCTATGCCATTTTCAGGATGGTCTATCTAAGGCACCTTTCTGTTTGCCGTCAGTTGAAGGGCTTTATATACGGGAAAAGCAAACTACATGCAGTATCTATGAGTTCTAGACTAAACCTCTTTATTTGAAAGCTAGCTGGAAATGATGTTCATCCCTTAGATGAACGTTGCACCGCGGGTTGCAAACTGCGAATGAAAAGTTATCAAAATTTTCTATCAAAATGAAGGAAATCGAAACATCAAATTACTAAACCGGTATAAAATAGATTGAGGCGTATGTCAGATTTAACTTGAACATTATAAGCCAAATTCCGAATAGATGATCAAATCCTGAGTTTGAAGTATATGAAATTTTCAATAGAAACATTTCTATAAGCTGTCATTCTGGGGCCGGTTGCACCAACTTAGGTTATAATCTGAGGTTTTCTGAGGTTAAAATTTGACTCCAGGTTAACCTTCGGGTTAGATGCTTGTGTTGCACCAATTAACTCTTGATGAAATATCCCCAGGGTTATGGAACCCATATTTAACCTTTGAAACCAAAATGGAAGACAGAAAAGAAACTAACTTTGACTAATGCTGCCAGATTGCGCATCCTGGTTTACCCTGTCTATGTGACCAGGTGGAGTAGCATGCACAATTCCCTAGCTACTTTTCCTAACCCGTGCTTGTGCAGTGCAACGATGGGTTAACCAAGAGTTACACAGTAGGTCTTGGTTCTTATTTTTAATCTCTGTTGGTGCAACCGGCCCCTGGTTTTTTTAAAACAATTCTAGATTCACGCTTGAGTTATCTTCAAGGTGCCAATATATAAAATGGTGAAATAAAAGTTCTTCGCACAAGTTCCTCTCGCTATAGTGAGACAATAATCATCCATAGAGCCTTTATGGCATATTCAGTATATAGGATAGGCCATTAAAATATAGAAACATAATTCGTGCACCATAAAATGCCATAGGACTTAATGCAATTTGGGTGACAGTTCTAGAAAGGATTTTCTTTTTTATTTTGCAGCACTGCGAAAGGATAAAATGGATTTTCGCTGAAGAGTAAAATTTTTATTCAATTTCACATGTGGTCCGCTTCGCACTGACTAGAAACAAATACCACACGTATAGCTTAGGTTCGAAAATGGGGTTTTGTCATTCCCATCATATTTTTTTATATATTATTTATCGATTTTCAGAAAATAAAGAAGGCAATTTAATATTGCGAGAAAATGGCTTTAAAATATGCCACAACTCATTTCCAATTTTCAAACTTGGTACGCGATATCCGTGCCAAAATCGTCAAGTAGCGAACGCTCTCTGTGAGAACCGCAGCTACTTTATTTCTAAATTTCCATGAGAAAGCGAAATTTAAAAGCTCATGCTGGATATTCCAGTAGGCCTATTCTTCGAGATTTGCCAATTGTAAAAATCCAATGTGTGCCATTGGTATTTCGTGAGCATTGAACCTTCCGTGCGCAAATTTCCACAGTTATCATACAGTATAGACATAAAAACAGATAAGACTCGACATATGCAAACGAATGTAACACTTATTTGCAGTATAATCCTGGGTCATGCGGAACCGAAGAAATGGGTTCCCATTGAATCCACATGGCTAGCGTCAAAAGATATTAAATTAATTTTTGAGAAGTGCATCTGGTTTTTGTGACAGAAAAGAAAACCCACATTGAAGAAAATATATATATATACATGTATGTGAATTCTTATAAAAACACGACTGGCACATAAAAAGAAAAAGCAGTGCAGTATTCGAAAACAGCAAAAAAAAAAACTTTTATACGAACTTTGTCTAAAAAATGAAATAAAAGATCGAGCTGGATATAGAAGAAGAAAGCAAAACAAACTGAATTCAATATATGCTTTTTACGTTTTGAGAGAATAAAAATGCAACTGTTGAAAGAGTTTGCGGAATGATGCTATTACGCGCACCTGTTATTTTCTTCATGGAAATCAGAAGATTATCTGCGCATTAGGCTGCTTTTTTGCATTTTTCAAAACTTAGAATATTAAACCAAAAATGTACGTCGTTCAGAAAAAAGCACAACTGAACGAAAATCAGGAGGGAGAGATAAAAGCTTCGGTGTAAATAAAAAGTATGCCAACGGAATACAAATATCCTCCTAGCTTATATTCCATTGTGCCTAAGTTCCGACAGCAATTCAATCATTTAAATCAATAATTACTTAGATTACAAGGTTACGTATTTGCATTATGACAGCATACATGTTAATGGTATTTTAAACTTCAATAGTATATCATATAAAAATACAAAATTAAATAAGGACAAGAGTTGCGAGGATATATACATATGATCGTACTATTTTTAGTAACTATCTCCTACCATATTGTACACAGAATGACAAACATAAACTATGAAACAGCATTAGATAATTGTATCTTTAGTTAGGAGACAGTACAATGCAGCCTTCTCTAATATTTTTTAGCATTTTCTGACAAGCCCATATTATCACGAATAAAATATTAAACATTAATATACATATATGTCTCTGACAAAATTAAAAACAGCGACCATCCTACAAAATGCCACAATTATACGTAGAATGCAAAGGACACAATTGTACCTCCTCTGAGATTGCAAATTCGTGAAACGCATCTACTGATCTTAAAATTATGATGCTTTTGTTTACTAGGCTATTTTAAATTTCATTAACCCTATTTTTGTTTTATCAATTTAGTAACAGACATTTTGAAAAGCTTTTAAATGTGGAAGTGCAAGCAGCAAGTTTGGCGAAGTTCATTACCTCGTGTTTAATTCACAAACCTTAGATCGTTCAATTTGCGTTGCTGGTCAATGAACATTTTCTGAATAATTTAACGTGCAATCTTGTCCCGCGTCGTTTTCCGTCACAAAACGCTCGGGTAGAATATCTTAGGAGTTGGAACCTTCATTAATGATTTCATCACCTCGAATGATGCACTTCATTACATCTTGCCAAACGTTAATTCTATTAGTTATTTAGATGGCTTCGCAAGATTTGTTAGTCGACGAAATGTTTTGATATTACTGGACATTACGCAAATTCTAAGCTTCAATCGGTACAAAGTTAAAAGCTATAATGACATTTATAAGCTTTACACTGCTTTGAAGCACAAAAATAGCATTATATAATAATTTTAGTTATTGCTATTTTTTGTTGTAGCTCCATTAAGCTACATTCGATGAATGAAAATAGCAAAAATCTATATATGGAGATAAAAGTATAAAAAATGCGCAATTTTAAATTTTTTTGCATTTGTATGTTTTGGTAATATTAGAAAGTCAACATCCAGAAAATAAATTGAATTCCGATTCATGTATAATGTATGCTGTCTAGTATGTTAACTAGGGTCGTACATTAAATCTTAATACTATTTCGCTTATGAATTATGACTGCCTTCCAATGCCTCGTAATGAAAAATCGCAATTTGCCTATTGAAAATGTCCTCCATATTTTACGAAAATGTAATTATATTTCTTCGTGATAGGCCACCATTAAATTAAAGATTGATTTTATGTCAGCAGACGTATACCCCGAATCTTATTGTACAGATTGAAAGAACGCTGGAATTCCAATCACTGTTAGTTTTTTTCCGCCAAATATACACAATGCACCGAGTTATATCTTTTGTATTAGTGTCTATCTTTGATGACACGTGTACTGGAAACTAATCAGAGGGACAAAAAAATGATCTGCAGAAAAAGAAACGAAGACATGAAAACGTGTATAAAGCAACAAAACTTCAGTAATGCGCGACTTATCGTAAGAAATCAGAAGATAGTTAAAACAAAACATTGTAACAAAAAGTTTAATTTGTATTCTGTCGTGTAAAACCATGCACGCGAAAAATAAGATTTAGAATTTTATTTTATTCCAACGAATATAGGCACCAAGAATTCCAAGAATAATCACTCTTGTTATGCATTTACAATTAGTATATCCATGCAGTAGCCTAATTGCGGTTCTACGTTTTCAACTATTTTACCAAAAATAATTCTGGTTTGCATTATCAACAATTACGAATATTCGAGAAGCACTATCAACGCGAGATTCGTATCTCTTTTTAATTAAAGATTAATATCAATGACATCCAATGATGCAATATAGAAATCATAGAAAAGAATAGCGAATGATTTTCTCTTCCGTTCACCATTCCTCTTCAATTTTTATACAAGATGTTGACCCGCATCCTTTGTTCAATTTAATGACAGATTCCGTAGAAGATGAAGTACATAAAACGAGAATGACTCCTCTCCAAAATGAGTTTCAGACGAGTGAAAAAAAATCCTTCCAACATTATTTTACTCCACGCACACAAAGTGCAGTATACCAGTGCCGCGTAAACAGCAACGAAAGAAGTGATACTATAGCTGTCGTCTCCAACAACATAACGTATTTGGCCATTGTTAACGAATCATCGAAAGTTAGGAATTTGATATCTCTAACAAAAATCATTGATTTTAAAATTGGATAGCAAAACAATACAACCCCACGTAACAATCACATGCAGTGCTAAGGTTTCTTAAAATATAGTTCGGACAAGTCTAGGCGTTACGGTGGCGCTAATGAATGTCATCGAAAACATTTTGTAGCTTCGGGATAAGTTTCGTTGTTGGCTTAGGCGATATCTCGTTAATTTGTATACTCTCGGTCCTTAACTTATAGCTAGCTAAAGCAGAGATACATATCTGTAGCCAGAGCTTTTCATCATTAGTATCTCCACACTGCCTCCAGGAAGTGCAGTGAACATTCGATGCTAGTATGACCACTAATGACTTTGTGAATTTAATTTCGAACTTTGGGCTGTGCTGAAATATACATTACATGTTTAGCCTGTTTGTTCGCCACAAGAATTTGGCTCGAAATTAAAGCGAAAGAAGCATATTTCAAGTTGATTTGCAAACATGAAAACACTGCTCGTATAGGCCTACACTTATAAGCTCATATTCACAGGTATACCGAGGCCTAATTTTTGCGGAACCGGGAAAACATTTTGAGAATTTTATTTCAGTTTTCACATGCATGTATTAGAAAAAGATTGTACAAATCCGTTTGTACAAATGCAATTTTTTGTCCATATAATTTCGTCTACAACAATAAAATTCTAATTAAATTAATTAATATGCGAGCGGAATCTATAGAAGAGAATAAAAAAGCACAGAGCCGGAAAATGCCTATTCAAAACATATCCACAACAAAAGAGAATACCCATAAAACGTCAAATTATAAGATCTTTCCATAACCATAACAACATCAGTGATATTTTCTCAGAAAATTGTCATATTCAGAACATAAGCCATTTATCGTGCATTTTTTATTTTATAAACCTTTAATGCCATCTTCAGTAAATGAATAAATTTGCACCACATTGTGTAATTCATCAGCATGACAAACACGCAAATCCAAATATTCATCCTAATCCTTTACCTAGGGCGTGGTTTTATCAATCCTATATCTGATATACAAAACCCTTAGTGGAATATGCTCGAAGTGCATTCAAGAATTTTATATAACCTGGTAGGGTATGTGTCATTCCCAGCTCGCCATTAATAATCCACCCTCAGCAGATTCTATTGTAAACTGTTCACGGAAAACGATATCAAACCATAAATAGGGCTTCATAATAGCCCATAAATAATACATGGACTGCCAATTTCATGCCATGTATTTTACAGAAATAACTTCTGTAACCTAGAAAACTGAAGCAATATAACAAACGGCTGCATGTCTTCAACGCGTGTTTCCGACTCGATAGGGGCAAGTTTATTGAAAACAAAAGAAATGGCAATAAAGGTTCGTCATTATTTGTTTATTTATCAAACGGGTGTTTATTTTAAAACAAGTTTATTATTACGTGGTACAAACAGAAAACAAGTTAGCCAATAATTCGTATTGAAGTCAGTTGAAGCATATTTGCAAATACGGCCTTTTATGTACTTTTGTTTCGATGTCAAATCTGGAATGAAATTTTCCGACAATGACTTAATAAAATACACGTAACTGCACATACGATAGAAATGAAACCTGCTTCGATACGCAGATTTAAGCCACGATGATTGCATTTTTACAATCGCCTTGGGATTCACTTGTATATTTTACGCGGCACGAGTCATAAACCGAGAAAGATTTAAAACGAAACTGCCAATTGCCGTTTATTAAATAAAATTTCCTATTGCATAGTTTCGTAGCTTATTTAAATTGAGTATCTAACAGCAATAAACTTAAAACAGAAAAATAAAAGTTGGAGTAATCCAATAGTTATGTCCTGCTGAACCGGTTGAGTTGTTCAGACATAAAAATATTCAAATTACATAGGGCGGAAATAAAACCTCTTAGAAAAGGCGAATTTAAAATACGTTTTAGTGTCAGTGTTCGTTGAAATAAGTTCAACGTTTGCGAACAAAAACAGATCATTTAGCGCTTTAATTCGTTTGCCGCTATTAATTATTTGTTATGAAACTGATATTTACAAAATGCGCAAAACATCTTTTGTGCAAAATGAACAAGAACATAGGAAACTTAAACATTAGTAGAACCTACTGATGTATTAATAACAAAGAATATTACTTTTAACGAAAAATTCTTTTATCACACTCATTTGGCAAGTAAAGTTAATTAAAACACATAGGTTTTTGTGGTAAAGCAAGTTTCCAAAATATTTGTAAATCGCATATTTTAATGACCGTCAAATACTGTAATATAGTCACATATATAGCAAGTTTAAATCAAAGAAATGTCTAAATGGATATAAAAGTATTGATGCAAGTGATTTAAATGTTGGCAAAATTACAATACGCTCGCATATATTTTAATATAAATTAAATATTGGTGAAATATATAAGAACGAAGAAGGCAGAAAGTACGAATAACATTCAAGTGGAAACACGAAAGATAACGAATTCGTTTTGATGAAACCCAGCTCTAAATATTCACAGATATTCAGTACCAATTCCCTCATTAAGGCCTAGGAGACGTTTGTCGTATCTTTTTTAATACCCAGAGCATGAATTTGTACTTTTTGAGCGAGTTTGTTCAAGTTGGTGGCGGTCGTTAAACTAGGAGGAAATAAGCGAATGCTAAAAATAAAATAAAAAGTAACGTCAGCCCCTCGCATAACGAGACACGTACAGTAATATAGGGTGTGAAACGTGCATATATTACAATCATTGATTCGGGTATTCATTTAGCGGGCGAGCTCTACTCACGTGTTTGCAATCTAAAATCTCTGCTTTGCATAATAATGCAACTTTTCCTTTCCCTTCGGGAATAATGGAGTGATTTTCCATAATATGACTCCGGGGAGCACTTAACCAAATAGATGCTCGAAATTTAGATTGTTACTTAAGGTTATAGCCAATATTTAAGACCAAAATCAATGACACCCATATACTTAAATTATGCTGAAAACCACAAACACGCAGGCGTAATTTATAACGCTTTTCGTCAGAGATCCTCTTCCAGTCTTTTTTTTAAGAGTTTTATGACACTCGATTTTGGTGCATCAGCAAATTTGGTAAATGCCATCCAACTTTTTTACGTTTAAAAATTAAGAGCTTCCTCGTTCTCAGTATGATAATAACATTTTAAGAGTTATTATAAAGCAGCATTAAATAGTTAATTATACGATCCGAAATTCCTACGACCATGAGCCGTAAAAAATCTGGATATAATCTATCTCGCAGAATGTACAACACTAAGTACGAGCGTCAACTCACGCTCCTTGCGACAACATATCAACCAGATCGCGTAAAAGATCACTCGTATTCAATTTAAACCTAAAATATATTATTCTCGAGCAAACAATACAGATACACCTATGTTCATTTCTTATATCCATATATTCTTTATTGTATTAAAACAGTTATACAAAGTAAATGGAATATAGCGCAATGTTTCCGTGACCATGTCATACTCGCATAAGATGCAAGTGGCAAATGTAGGCCTACCAATTTTATTGTCACTAAAATTTTAACAACTTTTAGAAACAATAATGTCAAACAACTTTCTAATCCATTTGTTTTTTCTAAATTTGTGACCGGTGCATATAGCTGTTGATTTTTTTAAAGGTTTGATATACAGAACATCTACAGCTGTACTGTGAATGCATGCTTTCATAATCTACATCGTTCAAAAAGGCCACATGTTGTCCACCTGAAATCAATGGAACTGACAGATAACAATAATGTAGAATGAACTGTGATGGATTTGGGAAATTAAAAGTTGAAATGTATTTTTAAACCCTATTGTGAGCAACATTTGCCGACTCCTGAAATTGACAGGTTAATAGCAAAACCAACGTGATTTGGCATGTGTCGACAATAGAGAGTTATTGCATAGCGTCGAAGGCCACGGTATCTGCCCAGCGTGCTAGATTACGTTGCGTGCCACT
>JAQGAO010006105.1:0-12694 GCA_034697705.1 Ommatoiulus sabulosus
GACCCTAATAAAATTGTGGCAGTTGCCGCATTTCCTGTTCCAAAAAACAGAACAGATGTAAGAAGCTTCCTAGGATTGGCGGGATATTACCACCAATTCATTGCAGGATTTTCAAAAATAGCAGCTCCTTTGATAGCGTTGCAAGTGAAAAAAATAAGTTCACATGGCCTGATAACTGCCGAGATGCATTTTCATCTTTAAAAAAAGCTCTAACATCTGCTCCTGTATTGACAATGTGGGATCCTAAGGCCCCATTGACATTATACACTGATGCATGTTTGTTGGGGTTGGGCGCTGTGTTACAGCAGGGAATAGGTTCGGATCAACGCGTTGTAACATATGCCAGTAGGACATTGTCGGGTCCAGAATCGCGTTATACTGTAGCCGAACTTGAAGCGTTAGCAATAGTATGTTCGGTCGACAAGTTTCGACATTATTTGTTCCAGAACCCCTTCATGATGGTGACTGATCATCACGCACTCTGTTATCTCCGAAATCTGAAGGACCCATCGTCAAGGTTGGGACGATGGATCAACAAGATGGAAGAGTTTTAGTACGAAATACGTTATCGAAAAGGAGGACTACACAAGAATGCGGATTGTCTAAGTCGTTTTCCGACGATCGCATCTCCTCACGAAAGCGATGATGATGCTTACCTTTTTATGTTACATTCAGTAGATGTGCCAGAGAAACAGTTGAAGGATCCGGAACTGAGAAACTTGTTGGCCCAACATGAATGTGGAAGTATCCATAAAAATAAGGGTTATGTGGTCTTAAATGGACTTTTATATTATTTGGCACCGGTAGATCCGCCACGTTTATTGATAGTTGTGCCACATCAGTTGCGGGAACAGGTTTTGGCAGCCTGTCATGATGACCCGTATGCTGGACATTTTAGGATGTCAAAAACAGTGGCTTTATTGTCAAAATCGTATTTTTGGCCGGGATAACGACTTTCTGTGTCCCTTTTTATTGAATCCTGTAAAGCTTGTCAAATGGTGAAATTACCTAGGCCCAAACCAAATGGGTTATTGGAACCAATTTGAACTTAAACCCAAGAGAAAAATGGGGTTTTGATTTTGTTGGCCCTCTACCAGCGGCGAAAACGGGAAATACATATATCGTAGTGGCAATTGATTATGCCACTTTTTTACAAGGTTAAATGCTCGTTTTGGTGTACCGGAGGCCTTAATATCAGATAGAGGCTCCCCTGAGACAAGTAATGGTTTTAAAGATTTTGTACAGAAATTCAGCATTCTACACCGATGTACGGCCCCTTACCATCAGCAGGCTGATGAACTGGCCGAGCGGGTGATCCAGACATTGATGATGACGATTTGTGCAAGATTTGTGGAGACTCCGGCTGTCAAGGACTGGACGCAGTTCGTGGAAACAGCAGTTGCCAGTTATAATTTTTCAGTACAAGAATGGCTGGGGCACTCGCCATTTTATTTAATGCATGGGTTTCACCCCTCTCTGCCGGTCAATAATTTGTTTCCTTCTAGCATTTCTTTGCCAGAGCTGCCCCTGGTTCAGCAGGCACGAGCGCAGGCAAGTGATCAGCTACAGGCAAAACCGATTCAACAAAAGCAACGTTATGACGAGGGTCATCAGGAGATGTTATTGGAAAAAAAGACTTGGTATTATTGCGGGATCTTGCTCCGGCCAAGCCAGGAAAGGGTAAAAAATTTCCTTTAAAGGTCCGTTTGTAGTTGTGGCAAAGGAGTCGGACGTGAATTATCTTTTGAGGGACCAGACCGGAAGAGGCCAACATTTCGGATAACAGGTGGCGCAGTATCGAGCGGGACAGACAAAAAAACTTTCTTTACTGCAGGGAGAAGTTGTCAGTCAACATCGTTCTTCATCTGCGGCATCGCCATTGCAATTAGATTTCGAAAATAATCGAACAGTAAGAAATCAAAAGATGTCATCGCCAAGATTGTTTTCTCCTGCAGCCCAGCCGTTAAGTTTTGAAGATGTCAATTTTATGCGTTCTCCAGTGAACCCTAGGACGTGCCCATATAGGCTTCGTCACGAAGATCTCGTGACTCCGGGGTGCGTTAAATCGACTGCCGTGTTGGCTAAAATCGATGAAGAAGCCAGGGCACACTCGCCAAGATTGAAAAAATTGTTTTGTGTAAAGGGTGTCTGAAAGGTAATCTCCATCGCTGATAAAAAGCAGTTATTGGAGGAGACTCTTTTGTTTCGGCACGATTCGCCAGCACGTGCTAACCACGTGTGGGAGAAATCTACAAAGAACTTGTTTCGAGCAGTGGAGGACGAAATGCTCGTCCCTGAGGAACACAAGAAGTGGAAGAACTCTGCATTCCAGATTAATTTGGCGGATCGTGTGCCGGCGAACGAAGTGCGTGACCTATTCGGCAGGAAGTTACCAGCTGTGAGAGCGATGGCGTCAAAAGTTCAGCCAGAGTTTTCCCTGTTTCCAGATTTGGTTAAGTCGGAGGTAGGATTAGCATATTTGAAATTAGCCCGATTTCAATTGTTGGGAGCAGTGGGTGAACCGTTATTTTGGCCTGATAAAGAAGCATTGGGCATCGCCAAAACGCTGGAACTTGTAAGTCACAAGCCGCATCGGTATGTGTCCCTGTCAACGTTGGACGACATTTTGCAGAATCCGACTAGCCAGGTTAGGCAGGACCATCAGACTTGTTCGATAAGGACTTCGACGGCGGAAGATTTTATTGATCATTTGGAGCCTTCATTGAAGCCTCAGGGCCATGGAATGCTGCATAAACCACCGTCGTTGCAGTTGCCAGCTCCATCGACGAGGATTTTTTATGGGATCTTCGCTACGCGGAAGCGGGCACTACAATATTATCGCGACGAACTGTGCTGTTGTAATTGGCTGCCGCCAAATCCTGAGGGATGTGTCGGTATGTGTCCCTGTCAACGTCGGACGACATTTTGCCGAATCCGACTAGCCAGGTTAGGCAGGACCATCAGACTCGTTCGATAAGGACTTCGACGGCAGAAGATTTTATTGATCAGTTGGAGCCTTCATTGAAGCCTTAGGGCCATGGAATGCTGCATAAACCACCACCTACGCGAAAGCGGGCACTACAATATTATCGCGACGAACTGCGCTGTTGTGGTTGGCTGCCGCCAAATCCTGAGGGACTGCAGTACACTACAGTCTGGGGCGACGGACAAGTTCCACATTTCGTTGTGTCGTCCATGTGCTTTCCGGATCCGTTGCCATTGTTCGTTGGACGAAACATCAATCCAAAGGACGAATCTGTGGGACTTAGATCATTACCTGCGCTACGGCTGTTTCCTTAGGGCTTCGCAGCAGCGAAGACAGGCAGCATTGGCAAGCAGAGAGGGTGATATCTCTGTTCGGGATTAATCCTTTTTTTAAAGTGCTTTTTCAAAATTTTTTAAATGTTCCTTGATTTTCTTAAGTTGTGATTATTGTTTTATTGATTTTGTTTATTTAAAGCCTCTTCTGTTCACAGAGTGCCAGACTTTTAGGGGGGAGGATGTCATGAAGAAATATTCATGTGGAATGTGTGCGCAGATTGCGTAAAACATTCCAGGTGCAGGTAGCGCCAAGGTTAATGAGAATTCCGAGTAAGGTGCCGAATTGACACCAGGGGGGAACGGCGTATTTAAGGGAAAGAAGTATTCCATTCGCGGCCATTATTTTATTGCGTATTGTGAAGTGGTAACCTGTTGTAAATGCTAGAGTTGGGGTCAAGGCCCAGAGTTAACCTGTAGTAATTAGATTGATCACAACCCTTACTTGTGAAATCACCTTAAGGACGCCTGTTGCGTCCGTTGTGATCCTTTTTATGCTTTTGTGATCTTTTACTAGTTGTCCTTAGATTGGAAACTAGAACCGAGGGGAACTGCTATAGGCGACCCTGAACTCGGCTAGTCCGAAGTGTCTGTGCTTGCACTATTGTGTTGTTTGCGATCTATATTGCTTTGATGTACCCGTTGTAGAAAAGTGTTCATGAGCACCCTGATGTTCACAGGGCAATAAAGTTTTGGTTCTTAATTGTATTGATTTGTTCCTTGGGACTATTAGCTTCCATTAGTACCCTGGTAATGCTGAAATCGGGTCTACGGACCTCATTACACTCCTAAAAATGGGTTGGACCCCCCTATTATATGGCATTTAGTTGCTGACTGTTGGATACTGAGTTGAATTAAGTTTTCATTTTTGGACCATGTCAGAGTGTCTGCAATGGGAAGTTGCCATTAGCAGACATCATGCAGACACAAAATAGGATTTAGGCATTCCTTGCCAAATCCACCTTGCAAGTGGCGCCACCTTGTGGCAGTTTGTGGCAACGTATCCTTAAACACTTGTCACTTTCTCCTGTTTTTTGACCTGGCAGGGTTTCTAAAACCTGGAGATTTTTTGTGCTGTACACAGTTTATTTGCTGTAATTAACAATTGGTTTTTTTGCTGGCCCTATATGTTTAATAAATATGGATAATTGAACAGTGATTTAAAGGATAAAAGACTTTCAATTATCTTCCGGTCAGATTACACAATGGACCATGCCCTGGATCAGAAATTAGGAAAACAAAGGATCACACCCAGCAGCCTTGGATACAATAAAGAACAATGAGTTTGCCATTTACACTTATTAAAGATGTCAAAGGAAGTTTTTGTTATCCACTTCAATCAACCACCTCCTGCCCAGCATGCACCCTGCTATAGCTAATTATAGCAGAGCGTGGCTGCAATCCACAGGCAACTCACCGTCCACTGTTAAACTATGTTTGCAAGACTTGTTGCTGTTTATGCAAATTTGCACGGGTTATGCTATTTGCCAAATATGTTCACCGTGCGAAGGTTTCGGATACGTGTGCAGTCCGTTTGTTAACCTGTTCACCATGGGAATACAGTCAATTAGTCACCGTCCAAGACTTGTGTTTGCTGTTTATGCAGATTTGCAAGGGGTTTTCTGTTTGCAACCTGTTCACCGTGCGAAGGTTTCCGATACGTGTGCAGTCTGGGCATACAGTTAACCAGTTACAGTCCAGAACTTCATGCTCATGTATGGTGTTAAACCTGTTGCTCACCAGGACTTTTAAGGTTTAGCTTATTGCTTATCGACCTACATGGTGCGGTTGCTGAGGAGCTCTTGCCACTAGTCAACGGGATTGATGAACTGCTTGTTTTGAATTGTTTCTTGTTGCAAGTGTTAAATCGAATTGACTTTCTTTGTGAGTGACTTAATGGTATAGCCTGTTCTTAGTGTTTTATAATCATTTTCCCTCATGTGCTCCTAGGTGGTCAAACTTACAGGTATCCCAGAATTAATCCTTTGCTAAGCTGTTTCTAGTTTTCTGTTCGGTAATTTGTTATGGAGCCAGATCGCTACAACGTATCTTCTTCCTCGTGGGAGAAGTTTTTTATTATCCTCCTCGACAAGACGAATTACCCTTCTTGGAGGCCTGACTTGGATGTTGCACTCTCAGAGGTTGTTGCACTTACCAGAGCTCTCTTAAGGTGATCTGTGTCATGCTCAAAGACACAAATCGCCTTAAGAGCGCTCTGGTTGAACCTTTTTGCAATCCCATTCTGATGAGGGGAGTACTCGTTTGCCGTGATGAGCACTTTTCCTTTCCGCTCATAGACCAGTTCCGAGGCTTGTGAGTAGAATTCCCCTTTGTTGTCTGTCTTTACTTGCTTAACTTTGCGGCCCGTCTGTACACCTGAATATGCTCTAAGGCTTGATCCTCGGTCTTAAACGGGTAGGCTGTGCACCAGCGGGTATAGTCGTCCACTATGACCAGAAAGTATCTAAAGCCCGATCCGGATGCTACGGGAGATGGTCTCCATACATCCGCATGTAGAAGTTCAAGTGGGGCCTTAGTCGCCACCTAGTCATAGGTAGTCGTTAATGTTCGAATGGCCTTACACAAGCAGCAGGTGTCACATGGTCTTACTTGTTTAGTGATGGGTGCCATGCCTCGTAGAGCATCGCTCTTGGACATCTTTTTGATGGTGTCCTGGCTCGTGTGTTCTAGCTGCTGATGCCAGCGTTTCAAGTCTCTGGTGGTCGACGTCAAGTGATGTGTCGATATCGGAAAGTGGGTCCCTCTCAAGGGACTAGTCGACTTGCTGACTTGCCCAAGTCAGCATCTTAAAACTAGTCAATGTCACAGGACGTGTCAGCGTCTTCGGAGAGTCACTGTCGGGGAGCGGGTCGCCGGTCCAGCGGTCGCCGATGTCTTAGGACTTGTCAACGTGTAGGTCATCGACATAGTCACGGATGCATTAGTCGAGGTAGCGGCTAATGCCGGAGTGGCCTGCATCATATAATGTCGGTTGCTACACCGGAAGTCGAGGATATATATCCTCGACTTGTGATCTTCAGTCTTAAGTTCGTCTTCAGTGGACATCTCCAGCCCAGGTCACATCAGCTTTGTAGCCTGACATACGCAAGTCTTTACATAGGATGAGCTTTGTTAACCACCGCCGATCACAGCAGACATGGTTCCGTGCACCCGAGTCCCAAATCCATTCATTATTGAATTCGGTGGCCATTGCGGTAACTACCAGGCTTTGATACATTTGCCATTCCTTAGCAATGTAGTCCTGCTTGAATTGGTTAGGTTGCTTCTTGCAGCGAGTCCTCCTCTTCAGGGTTTCCGGCTTCTTTGGTCATGCACCCCCCTTAAATGTCGAAGATAGTTGCGCTAGTAAAGCTCCAGTTGACCTAGCTTCGGTCAGGAAGCTACTGGGGCAGTCTTTCGGCCAGTGTCCGTTCCCACTGCAACAAAAGCAAGTGGCACTGGCTGTCTTTTTCCTTGAAGCCTGGCGTCGAGTAGGAGCCTTCTTCCTTCTTGATTGGAGGACCTGTCCAACCCCTTGAGGCCATATGTCGCTGACCACAATGCTATCCAAATCTTGGGCAAAGCGCACACTCCGTGCCTCCACAATCAAGGCGACCTTTACCTTGCTGGGGGTAAAGTCCTCGTCCGGCCAAGCATTGATTAGTTAAATTTTGAAATCTGAAAGGATTCTAGCCTGTCCGACAGTGGTTCTTTCGTATCCCGGATTTTTAAAGCCACATTCTTTACACAAGCGATGTAGGATTCCATCAACTCATTGACCTCCATGTGAAGAAAGAAAAATTAGCAAAATAGTTGCCAGATCCTCTCCCGCGAACTCGGTTCGTACGTCTCACGGATGCTCTCTAAAACCTTGTGACAGTTTAGGCCTTTTATTTGTCCCTCAAAAAGTGTCAGGCAGATACGATGCTGGATAGAGAAATAGATAATGCTGGAGGCCCTGTCGCACTTCTCTAAGTACGTTGCGGACATCCAAATGGACATAAGCACGCAGGGACTGGTGCATGAGTGCAACATTCAAGTCACGCCTCCAAGAAGGGTAATTCGTCTCGTCAAGGAGGATAATAGATACCTTCTCCCCCGAGGAAGAAGATACGATGTGGCGATCTGGCTCCATAACAAATTACCGAACAGAAAACTAGAAACAGTTTAGCAAAGGATTAATTCTGTGATACCTGTAAGTTTGACCACCTAGGAGCACAAGATGGCAAATGATTATTAAACACTAAGAACAGGCGATACCATTAAGTCACTCACAAAGAAAGTAAATGCGATTTAACACTTGCACCATTTAACAACCGCACCATGTAGGTCGATAAGCAAAAAAAAGCTGGCCCTAAAAAAGTTCCGGTCAGCAACAGGTTTAACCCCAAACATGAGCATGAAGTTCTTGACGGTGACTGGTTAACTATATCCCCACGGTGAACAGGTTGACGAATGGACTGCACACGTATCGGAAACCTTCGCACGGTGAACCGGTTGGCAAACAGAAAACCCCTTGCAAATCTGCATAAACAGCAAACACAAGTCTTGAAAGGTGACTGGTTGACTATATTCCCATGGTGAACAGGTTAACAAATGGACTGCACATGTATCGGAAACCTTCGCACGGTGAACAAAGCATGTGTTTTTGCAAGCATACCCCTGCAAATTTGCATAAACAGCCACAAGTCTTGCACACATAGTTGAACAGTGGACGGTGAGTAGCCTGTGGATTGCAGCCATGCTCTGCTATAATTAGCTATAGCAGGGCGCATGCTGGGCAGGAGGTGGTCGATTGAAGTAGATGACAAAAAATTCCTTTGACATCTTTAATAAGTGTAAATGGCTAACTTATTGTTCTTTATTGTATCCAAGGCTGCTAGGTGTGGTCCTTAGTTTTCCTAATTTCTGATCCAGGGCATGGCCCATTGGGTAATCTGACCGGAAGATAATTGAAAGTCTTTTATCCTTTAAATCACTGTTCAATTATCCATATTTATTAAACATAAAGGGCCAGCAAAAAAATCCAATTGTTAATTACAGCAAATAAACTGTGTACAGCACAAAAAAATCTCCATAAACTATAGAGACCCTGCCAGGTCTAAAAACAGGAAAAAGTGACAAGTGTTTAAGGGTAGGTTGCCACAAACTGCCACTAGGTGGCGCCGCTTGCAGGCTGGATTTGGCAAGGACTGCCCAAATCCTATTTTGTGTCGTCATGATGTCTGCTAATGGCAATTTCCCATTGCAGACACCCTGACATGGTCCAAAAAGGAAAACAAACATGATTATTCATGAAATTAAATATTATAAATTTGGAAAACTTTTTCCTTGAGGGGAAAGGGGTCGCCATATGAGGAAGGTAAATCATTACAAATTTTCCTAACTATATAATTTCGAATTTAGTGTTTTCTAGACTATCTCATCCAGCTGCTAATTTACAATGTACCCCAAAAACCCTTTTTGAATAACAATATTTAACCTTTTAATAGGAAAAAAAATTGTTGGTGATAATCGAAGATTATGCTAATCCAGGACTATAAAGATATTCTCCAATATCTTAGGTGCTAAAGTCACGCCTCATCTTGGGTGCCAGCCCAGCGACGTATGCGCAATGCGTATATGGCCAGGTCTGATCAAGCTAGGTACATGGAGTTCCATCGCAGCAATTCAGAGGAATCGATTTAGCCATTGCCGGTTGGTTGTCTCGATTTTGTCCTATTGAAGCCATCCTTAAAGGATAGGTACGTGCAAGCAACAATGCAATGCCCGCTGTGGCGGAGGATACTTGTCCCGAGAAAGACGGGCCTGCGGACAGACGTTTACAACTAACATGATGGCAAGCGGTTCAAGTTGTTTACTCAGATTAAGAAACACTGCGAGCAATGCCAGCTGCTATACTCGCGGACTTACTTTGACTTTTCCCCAAAGAATTGACTAGTAGGGGTAGTCAAACTAGAGTCCCTAACATATTCCGATAAAACCGATCCCGACAATCCCAGACACACCGAGATTGAGATGGACCCCATTAACACCCTTGAGATGAAGAGTAATCGCTACGAGTCTGCGGGCGAGGCTTTTGGCCGACGAAGCATCTGGCTCAGACTATGACAGGGTGCCGTTGGTCAACTTGGTCGAGTTTGACCCCAGGACCTACAATCTCTCTCCGATTTGTCCCTACGGAAAGTAATCTGGCGGATGCGTTAACCTAGCCTCTCAGCACATCAAAATTACAGTCCTTAACACCTTTCTTAACAGACTGATGGCACATTTTAAATTGTAGCAATGCTGCAAAATGGGTCATGGGAAGTTTGTTGTTCAGAAATGTTTTTTAAGGTACACTGTAAATTAGTGGCTGGATGACATAGTCTAGAAATAACCAAATTTGAAATTTAATAGTTAGGAAAATTTGTAATGATTTACTTTCCTCATATGGCGACCACTTTCCCCTCAAGGAAGAAGTTTTTAAATTAATAATATTTAATTTAATGAATAATCATGTTTGTTTTCATTTTTAGAAAATGGGTGTCAGCCATGGTGTGGCAAATGAGTCGGCATTGGGAAATTGCCATTAGCAGACATCATGCAGACACAAAATAGGATTTGGGCAGTCCTTGACAAATCCAGCCTGCAAGTGGCGCCACCTTGTGGCAGTTTGTGGCAACGTATCCTTAAACACTTGTCACTTTCTCCTGTTTTTCGACTTGACAGGGTCTCTATAGCCTATGAAGATATTTTTTGCTGTACAAAGTCTTTTTGCTGTAATAGTTAACATAATTAACATGAAGATGTGTAATAAATATGGATAATTAAACAGTGATTTGAAGGATAAAAGACTTTCAATTATCTTCAGGTCAGATTATACAATGGACCATGCCCTGGATCAAAAATTAGGAGAACAAAGGACCACACCTAGCAGCCTTGGATACAATAAAGAACAGTGAGTTGGCCATTTACAATGATTAAAGATGTCAAAGGAAATTGTTGGCAAACACTTCAATCAACCACCTCCGGGTGCAAACAATCGCAAGCAGTGTTTTTCCGAATTAAAAAAGAAGCTGCCTATAACCTACCAAGAGGAAGAGGACTGGTATGTTTGGTGGGTTATCCCTATCTCGATTACCGAGAAACTACAGTTATTGGAGGACTGGTATGTTTGGTGGGTTATCCCTATCTCGGTTGCCGAGGAAGTACAGTTATTGGAGGACTGTGTACATTTTCAACATAACTCGGTGACACATGCAAAGCACGTGTTAGCAAAGTCAACATCTAACTTGTTGCAAATGGCAGATGAAGAACTGGGGCCAATGAGGCCTGAGTCGTGGCAGGAGAAGTCGTCGCTGAATATCAACATGCTTGTAAGAATTCCAGCGCAACAAATGCAAGAAGTCCTTGGGCCAGTAACATCGGGATACATGGCATAATTGTTAGCGGTTTCTCTGTGCCAGGAGTGTCTTAGAAGATGCAGAAGAAGCAGGCCAGTTGTGGCTATTTTTGCCGTTTCTACCGAGGCTAAAACCCAGCGAAGCAATAGCATATTGCAAAATATCTAAGTATCAGCTTCTGCGTCCAGTTGGAGAATTCTGTTTTTGGCCTGATGAGGAGGCACTACGAATGGCTGATATGTTAGGACTAATTGTCGACATCCGCATAGATGCGTTTACCTGTCGGCGTCAGATGATTGTTTGGCAGCAGTTGCCCTGAACAACAAGTTTCTGGAAAAGACAACAACAAGAAGAACATCCATGCAGGAAGATTTTGAGGATGAACTTAAACCGCCATGCCAAACTCAAGGAAGGAGGTTTCCGTTTAAGCAGCCTTCACGTCATCTGCCAACATCATCTACAGCTATATTTTTTGGAAATTTTCTAAAGTGCCGTCGCGCACTACAATATTTTAGAGCAGAGCTAAGTTGTAGTAAGTGGCCTTCACCAATTCCACAAAAGGAGTCCAGTATATGACTGTTTGGGGAAACAGTCCAGTTCCCGTATTTGTGGTGCTAACCAGATGCTTCCAGGAACAACTGTTATCGTTCATAGAGCAAAACCTGGATCCGAAAGACGACCTGTGGAATCTAGAATAATTCCTGTGCTACGGCTGTTTTTTGAGGGCATCTCAGGTTCGACGGGAGAATGTATTGAGAGGGCTCAAGAAGAAAACATTTCTGTTCGCCTTTAAAAACAAAGAATTGTTTGGATGATGTACGTAACTCATGATTTGTAATATGATTTTTGTTTGGGAAAGCTGGCTTGAGTTGCTTGAAATTTTTTTTGTCTGTTCTGGTCGCGGAGTACCAGAAAATCAGGGAATGATGTCATGAACATGGGAATGTCATGAGGAATGTGTTGCAAAAATTGCGCAAACACCTTAATGATGCAAGTAGCGCCATATTTAAAGATTTACTTTGCCTTGCCCTCAAGGGGTAGTGCCTAATTGATGCTAAGGAAAATTTGTATAAATTACAGACAAAACAAGAAAACAGTGGTCAGGAGCAGCTCATTTTAAACCAAACTTGTTTGTGCATATGCCAAGGCCTGGCCAATTCATGATGCAAAATTATGCTTATCTGGGATTTTTGTATGTAATTGCTTGGAGGATGCCTGTTGCGCCTTAGAAGATATCTTTTATAGGATTTTGCGTTTTTCTTTATTTTTATATCAAATGTGTTAGAACAACATTGAGGGGAACTGCTTGTAGGTGACCCTGAACTCGAGATGTTCAATTAGTTGTGCTTAGGCCAGCGCCTGTAATAACGTGTCATTTGTTGAACAATTCATGTACAGTTAAAGTGATAATCACCTAGTGTTGAGGGAATATTAAAGAGTTGGCCCTTTATAGTAGTGCTTTGTATTCTTTTTGCTTGCATCCTGTTGATTTCTACGGTGCTTCTTAGATCAGGGTATTCGCAATTAGGCGCCTTAAATTACCGCAACCAGAACGATTTTAATATTAAAACACACCGTTTCGACGTAACCTACGTCTTCATCAGGTGTCTATTACAAAAAAAACCGAAATAATCTAAAATTAACATTACACGTTTTTTTACCCATGGCAGTATGATACTAATACTGCTATTGCAAAGCAATTATCACCACAACTTAAAAAGGAAACTAGAATAAAGTAAAACACAAAAGCATATAAAAAACATACGATCATCTCTTCTACAACCATTTGCATACTTGGTTAGTATGCAATATAGGGTCAATCTCTCCGTCCACTGAAAGCACCACTGACAGCTTCCTTATCATGGTTATTGGTGACAGACTACTTACCAGGTTCCCAAAGTCATGGAAATCCTGCAGCATCTCCATGTAGGTGTGCAATTTAAAGAGTAAGTGTTGCTTTCAGAGTATGGAAGAGAATCAAAGTCCAAAAT
>JAQGAO010006106.1:0-12692 GCA_034697705.1 Ommatoiulus sabulosus
GACTTTAATGGGACCCATTAATCCCATTAGTCTCATTGAATTTTTGTATGAGACCGTATGGGAATTTTTACTTGGGATGATTTCAATACCAGTTCCTAAAAACTGAAAAGCATTTGCTCGGAGTACAACTCCAAGTGCGCAGCTTTGACTGGCCTGCCATTAAAAGAGTCTGGTGCGAAATGCACATTGGCAAACTCGATTCAAACCAGTGATGTCATCGACATCCATGTTAGGTCCATTGCGTCAATGACCCTCCATGGATTTTGCATCAAGTCAAGTTTTCTTTTCTCTAAACACGTGGTTACAATACCAGCTTCTAAAAGCTAAAAAAAGCTGAGCTTTTTCTATTCCTCCGAATGTACTCCACCAACGATGTGCCGTCTTCTCATTTCACCTTCCTGGCACAGCAGCGTCCAACCTTCCCTGCCCTTCGCCCGTCCACAGACGCGTGATTTTCTGCTCGACAAATGTTGTTACTGCTGATTTCCGTGCAAGGTGGACCTAACGACGTGGCAAAAGATGATAACTGCAATTCAGTCGATATCTCCTCCCGGATTCGAAAATGGTGTCACATCACACGGAGCACCGCTTCCTAACACGCGTTTCGGGGGGCCTTCCGGGTGCGATGAGCAGGGCCTGGAGCAGACACACGCTGCTGGACTGCAACGTTGCGCAGCTCTGCTTTTTATTGATAAACATTAGCATATATATACTGTACGTCGAAGGGCGCGACCAACTTCAAATGGCGCAGCAGTAAACATTTTCAGAAACTGCATATCCAGCCGATTTACTACGGAGTTCATTCGACAACGGAAATCAATGAAAAAAGCATTACTCAACATCTCCGATAGCAAAGTTTTGTCGCGAAAAGCCAGAGAAAAACGAAGGTGAAACTGAAATAAACAAAACCACATGAAACGTGTTTTGAAAACTCCTTAAAAGGCGACTCGGGATGCGGCTAAATTTTC
Organism: Ommatoiulus sabulosus; assembly: GCA_034697705.1. NCBI lineage: Eukaryota > Metazoa > Arthropoda > Diplopoda > Julida > Julidae > Ommatoiulus > Ommatoiulus sabulosus. Next base: position 969 of record JAQGAO010006106.1, read on the forward strand.
GAGGCGTGGCGCTGTCTGTCTGGAACCTATCCCGGGGACTGCCCTGCTACGAATCGATGGACAATTGAACCAACACGAGGTTCCTGAAGGTTCTGACCGTTCTTCCACAAACGTTCGGGTCGTTGATACAAGCATGCAATGGACTCACTAGTGTGTATTTTATAAACATGGAATGGCTTATTAAATTCATTTTTGTAAGGACTATTGAGGATCGATAATTACTGTCACCATGCTGTCAACATTCATTTTATTTTGCAATCAATACCAATCATCGTGGTTGTTAAAATATTTCTAGTGCTTATATTCTGCGCATTTATAGGACGTTTGTGGTTTGGCGGCATTGGAATGCCAATCATTATCCAAATATTCAATTTTTTCCCCTGTATTTTCGTACTTCACCGAATTCTAAATCGATTTCGATCTTCCGGCAGCCGAGAAAACAACCCAGTACCGTTCGTTTTAGTGAATGCAAGCAAGTTTCATAATATAAAGCCACATAATCTACATTCTTTAGCGAACTGTACACGTTCATTAATACTGTCATGACCTTCTGAGAGTGACATTAAGAATGATCGTGTATGGTGAATAAAATGTGGAATGATAGCCAGTAATGATGGAAATCCCGATTTTGGCATCATTATTGAGGCGTTAATAACTATACAGGATGCGTGCATGATTAACTCTTTCATTAGTATTTATCATGTAGGTTTCCCCCATCATTAATCTGGTCATTCGTATTGACCATGTAGGTTTCCCCCGGATCCCCCCCCCCTCCCCCCCCTCAGTTCATGCTCAGAGCAGTCAAGTATTACGTCTCTTAATTAATCTCGAAAACATCAATAACAGAGTTTATAACAAAGTTTTTAAAACAATAACATCAATTTTTAAATCGTATGAATATTTTTCCTATTTTCATCGAAATATATGAACAGTTCAAGTTTCACAACACGTTTGAACCCACCTTTTTTACGTTGACGATAAATGTCGATCTGACGCAATTTTACAAAACATCCGAAGTTTTTTTTATGGAATATTTACAATAGTAAGTTGCATGGATTGAAACTAATCCCAAAATGCATTACTACTTCAATGTATTGTCTAAACACACGAAAAATTAGTCCAAACAGCGACACTTCGACACACGTACAGTGAACGCGCTGAATGCGTGTAATCAGCGCCACCACACGTCAAAAATCAAAACGCTTTGCCAGCACAAAGGGCGCAAGATCAAAGTACAAATCAACCTTGTGAAGTTGTGTCACAGTATACGAAATACTAGTATGCCGACAACTTCTCGGTACCCTTGATGTTAATTGTATTGTAAAAAAAAACGACTGCAGCGCGGTATGCGTCGGTGTCGTAAAAACACGCCCCACGATATGAAACGACTTTATATGATCGTATCTTATAGTATCGTAGTCGACGTGTCACTCGCTTGACATTCTATATATAGGGTAACAAATACCCACAGGATAGCACAATTAATAGTGCCCTCCATTTGAAAGAAGTAAAAACATCTATCTTTCGATAATGATAACGATAAATACATTTTTCGGTTATAGTTAAAATGCTGAAACAAAACATAGAAATCATCAAAATAATTGTAATTTCATATTTTAATATTTTTAACCTAACCATTGAAAGACCCTTGAATGACCATAGATTCAAACCTTTACGCCAAACTAGAGTATGACTTGGCATCAAAAGCTTAAAAAATATCATTTCGAGTTTGAGATACACTTTTGTGTCCTTGAAATACCAGAGACTCTACATTTCTTGTCCAAATTTGATGAAATGGACTTGTCTTCATCTTAACACATGACGCATACAGTGAGCATTTGATAATTTTTTCTGAAAATCCGTTCTTGACACCAAAACCTTGAAAACCATTGATACTGCTTAAAGTGCCCAGGTACCTACTAGTAAGTACACTGTACCATCGCAGTTGGATATCTAATCAGGGCAGACATACGTATTATCATCATCATTAAATATGTGTACAATATGCCAGTTGGTGTAATACAATGGAATAAAAGCAGTGCTGTCAAGTTATTTCCCATATTTCCTTTGAAACAGTGCTGTCATATACTGTAGGGCTGTATTTCTAAAAGTATTGCTCTACTTGGGTAACAAGAGGAAAAAGTTCCAGTTGAAATAACCTTTCGGCAATTTCTCGCAATTTATTTCCAGATATTCCATTTTTCGTGTGTGCAACTTAGCTTGAGGGAAGTGTCATAAAAGGGAATGTTCGCATATGTGAATTGTTCTGAATTTAAGTTTTCGTTATACGAGGGTTGCCTATTGTTCTTACACATAGTATGATGAGAAAAGCATTGTCATAATCGTGCGAAAATGCATTTCTAAGCCAAATTTGGACAGATATAATGAATCGATATATTGTAAGGAAGTTCTTTGCCTTCATTATTTATAAAGCAAATCAACTTAAAACTATGATAAACTCCGACAGATAAATGCATGTATGTTCCTTTTATACTTGCCATCATCTAGATACTTTCGCATTCAAATTGCCTATATTTAATGTTATTTTATCGCTGAATGACACTTCTGCAGAAATGGTCCCTTTATATCCGATGAATGTTCCTTAATATCATTACGAAAAAGCTCGTTTAATGGCGACAACTTAATGAAATGGATTTGTAATCAAGTGGAATTTATCCTTCGTTTCTTTCTAGGTCACCATCAACGAGCTCTAGTCTCTGGGGTAGATTTCTTTGTTAATTAATGCTTTGTGCAATACGGATGACTTTAAACGAGCTCCTGGATTCAGTTTCAAAGACAAAATTAAGGAGACACCAACGTTTTTTCGAAAAAGACAAAGTACATGGTCGGGTTTCATTAAATGAAAAGGATATGTATTTGAAACTACTTGTACATTGTTAGTTTGGAAACATAAAGTACATGGATGTGCATTAGTACACATGGACTTAAAAGTGGGCATTTAATCGATTCCGAGAATTTACTTTTAATTTAAACGTTAGGCGAATCACAATATCACGCAATAATCCGTCAAATGAAGTAGAAATTGAACAAAATATTATGCGTAGAAAGCAGATTTGACAATCGTGAAGTCACGTGTACAAAATCGACTCGCTAATTTATTTATACAAATTGATTTATTAAACGGATTAATGCATCCCTTTTGCACACGTGACTTGGCGACTGCTGAATAACGAATTTGCAAAGTTTCTGACTGAGTGAACCTACTAGTTGAAATGCCATAGTGCAGTTGTGAAAGCCTTATATTGAGAGATCCATCATACAGTAGGATACTCAAACACAAGCTTTGCGAATCGCACTTTGACATATTCGTGAAGTTACGTGTAAAATAATCGACAAGCTAATTGGTCTAAGAATTCATTCAATATGTTATCGCAGTTTTTAGACGAAGTTATGCTACGCAGTTGCACAAATGACTTCAAGACTTCCAAAGTACGATTACTGATTACTCGTAATTTAAAAAGTATTAAGTAACGGCAAAAGTATTAAGTAATGCAAATTATGCAACGTGCTAAAACTCGATTTTAAGCGTCAATTTGCATACAATTATCACGTGACATGACTTGGCTATAGCACACTGTACCAATCCGTAATGCACCTAGATATGTGGTAATCAGGCAAACTTTACGAAACGCGCTGAGGCAGAGGTGAAGTCACGTGTGCAAAGGGAATGCAACCATTGGTCCACCAATGTACGATTCGTAATGATTCCTTCCGTCTTAGTACCCCTAAATCAAAATCCAAAACGAACTGCTAAGGATTTGTGACAACACGCTAAACGTTCAGCCCTGCGTGAATAAGAGTCAATTAAGTTTCTCATTCGGTAATTATGTTCCACATTGTAGCAATTACGGAACCCGCTCAAGAACGCCAGGAGAGAGAGAATGGGAAATTTCCCAGCTCGTCATGATGCTCACGCTGTCATCAACATTCAGCGCAAATGGACAATTTTTGGAGAAAATATTAATAACGAGAAGGATTAGCTGAAACTTGGCTGAAATATTCGTGTACATAATAAGGATACACGGATGAAAGCTTTACGAATGGCACTTTGAGCAGTGGTGAAATCACGTGGATAAAATCGACACGCTAATTGGTTAAAAAATACTATAACCCCTATCGAAAAAAATAGCTTTACAAATATATTTTCGGAAATACATATTCTGTAATACCATTGTTACTGAAAATGCAATTAAAAAATTTTGAAAAACTTCATTTTGCTCATGTAACTGCACGACTGCTAAAAGTGTTGATTGTAAGAATTCTCTCTGAATGCACCAACGTTTTATTGCGTTATACATGTGTGCGATGCATTTAAGCAGTTCCGAGGATCCTAAATTCGTTGCTAATGCCAACAACGCGTAATATCTGCTAGAGTCATTAAGGCCAATATCCAGGACCATGGGTTTTCCATTTGATAATGTTCAGGAAAGGTGCTTCATTCGCACGTGTTTCTACCTTGCTAAGCTCGCATATATTCCCGGTGAAACCATTGAAAAGTAATCTTCGTACTCTACATTAAGTAGATTAATCCTGGTGCCTGTTCATATCCACGCTCTCGGACGTGTTTCTGTTTGAGATTACATCAACGTGTAGCGGCATATTCATGGGGGCCTCGCAGGCATCAACCTCTTCATATTAATCTCAATTTTACTTTAATTAGAAGTTCCTGGAATTTGACTTAATTAACGAGAAATTGCACTCGCAGTCGGCTGAGCTTCTGTTTGAACACTTGTATTTGTACGATTAAGCAAAGCGAGTTTCGTATTAATTGCGAGGAGGCGCAAAACTTGAAATTGTCTGCTTGGTAATTACTCGGGAAAATAATCGATTCGATTATATTTGGGGCGTTGAAAAAGCATTGACGAGCGAGCTACTTGGCAGCTGGAAATGCGTATCATTTCAATTGTTAATTGGCGTCTTTAATGAGCTTAATGAATGGAATCGGGAAGGATGAATCTCATCCTCTGCGAGTGTGAGCTGCAATAAAAGCTATCTCGTTTCATAATGTTAACGAGAGCAAACACGTGATATTTGCTCTGCGAAGAATTCGTTACTTCTGAATTCAGCGCCTTAAAACTGATCGAAGCACATTTTGTTACTTCACGACGGAACAAGAAAATTTTGAAAAGAATGATAAAACGGTGAATTGCCATTTCAATAATCAAATCAATCAAATTAAAGTTTATTATTTATAAAGTATTAAAAGAAATGGAGAGGTTATTAAAACCACACTTACAGTCAACCTAGATTTGAATGTAAACAAAGTATGATCAAGAAATGCGATATGATCAAGTCAAGACTGCCTAGATTTTTTATCAAAAACATTAAGAGATGGTGACATAACCAGTTTTGGCAGATAATCCAAATAAACCCAAAGATACCCTAGATGGTTTGTCACAAGTACATCTAACAAAAGATAATGATTACCAGTATTACCATATTACCAATGTTGTTGATGGTAGTTGTCCATTGGTGAACAATGACTTACAGTATGGTGATAATTGGGTCATTATTATTGGGTTATTAGAGTTGTGCATTTTTTCCAGGGTATACAAGAAATACGCTGTAGATTGGAACACATGTAATGCATTTCAAAATGCATTTTGCATAATTAAAATTTAATTTAAAATACATTTTCAAATACATGTCAAAATGTTTGCATTCTCTTCAATGCAATTATATTTGAAAACATATTCCTGTCATTGCATTCTCGTCAATGGCGTCAATGTATATCATAATGTATACATTCTTTCAAATTGCATTTTAATAACACAAAATATATTTTTAAATGTATTTCACGTGTTCCTATATACCTACATTATTTTTAAATGCTTTCTTTTCGATATGAAATACCACTGGTAAAAATTGATGTTTAGCTGGTAAACACACCCATGCTTTGTAATAAAATTGCATTGATTGGTACCAAACATGTGCGTGTTTCAAAACAATTGAGTACGCATTGAAGCAAAATGAAACTAATTCCCAACGAAACGTTAATTATGGTTTTATTGAACTGGAAAATATGTGTTATTTGATGCAAACTTTGAAGGGATTGTTCCATTTAATGAATGGCAGTATCTTATCATTAATAATATCTGAGTATTATTCAAACATTTTCAAAATAAATAATGCATTTCCGAACAAGGCAAACAACATCTGCGTGAGCTCATTTTCGTTGCGTTTTTAATCTATTATTCGCTGCCTTCTAACTGATTTCTACGCTCGAATTTTGGTCGAAAAGATTTACTGATTCTATGAAAGACTATTTTACAATTTAGCAGCGCATCAGCATTTTGAAATGTTGCCAATTGGGCAGCATCGCCGCGCTGCTTTCACTTTTGAATAACTTATCATTGAAATAACTGCAAAAAGAAGCGCAAAAAACGAGATAAACTTCACCATTGTAACCCTTGGGTGTAATTCCGCTGACTTTATCTATTTTTTTTTCATTTTTCATTTCGTGCGAAATCGTATTGAAAGTAAAGGAACAATTCTTTGGGTGCTTGTAAAAACAGGGCATTGTGTATAGCAAATGCGTATAAAACCAAAAATGGTACTGAGGAAATGTGGAATAATAAAGTTGATATTGCCAAAAATGGTAACATTTAGAGCAAGGTAACCAACCTGCAGTCGAGATAAGAGAAGGAATATAAATAGGAACCATAAAATCACACAAGTTTACAAGATGTCAACTAAACTGACTTAAATTATATGTATACATATAAAGGGATGATTTAGTTTTTGGTACGCTCTGGGAAAAGTTATTGGTTTAAAAAGTAACTGATATTTTATTCAGTTTTAAATCAGAATAATAACACAGAATTATCGTTTAAATATAGTTGTGCGAGTTGAATTTAGCCGGAAATCGAGTGTTAAACATGTGTTCTATACTGATACTAAATTGCACCAATTATGAACAGCAATTACTGCAGTAATTGCAAGTTTTTAATACGTATCACTTGCAGAGGAAGCATGTTTGAATTTACTCTGTATATACATGTAATATAAAATGCTTTGTGTGATATAAGGTGTAACTAGCCCGGATTCTACAGCATAGAATTAATTGTCAAATCATTGTTATTGATTTACAACAATTTACTTTAATGTTAAATTCTCCTGATATTTGAACTGCAATTTCCTAGCACAAACCTTGAGTATAGCAATCATTTTATTATTGATTGTAAACCAGCCTCTGTCCCAAATTGGTATTTCATTATCGGTTATGGACAATACTTAGCAAAATAGTGATGAAGATAAAATGTTCGCAAAGGATATGAATTTACAAGTATATTGAAAAGTATTTATAGATACTACGCTCGTATACGTAGTAGCCTATGCTATACCCACTTCTGTTTAGTATATATATTTGTTAAAAATAAACGAACCTATCTTTAAAGTTTTGTTTTTCATAACACTGACTGAGGTCATGATAATTAATGTCCGGTAAGCATTGTATTATTGATTGAGTTTTGTTTTACTTTGAATAAGTTATAAATTAAGTATTTTAGCATAGACATTACATTGTAGAAAATATGTTGACAGTTAAAACATACAGAAAACTGAATTAAACTGAATTATTATGCTTTTGTTTATCGACGAAGATTTTTACAGATTTGTAGTACAATTCATGCTTCACAAAACACATATTTGTATATATTTTAAATTGTTTCGTTAATTCTTTTTAAAACAGGTAAATTCGTAAAGAATATATAAGAACACGCGTGTGCAAATTTGAAAACATTCCACATTTGAAGTTTTTAAAATCTTTTATAAAAAATATCCTATTTTAAATTTTATAAAATTTCATAGGATGTCGAGTCATTTCCAAATTTTTGTAAATATTAAAATCGGTTCCCTGCATTGGATAAATGATTGTACAGGAGTTGTGAAGCCGATGAAAATGTTTACATTATGAAGATTGGTGTCAAGACCCAACCTTGAGGATTTCACTCGTTTTGATCATCGCGACCCCAGCGGCGTTCGCAAGGGATGAGCAATTTACACGCCATTCATGGTGATCTCCTGAGTATTTAGTAAATTATGAATTTGCTGATTTATGCAAGCTTCTAAAGACGCAGAGCCCTTAAAAGGGCAAGAGGATGTTCCACACAGGCCAGGGGCTATTTGATATGCCGAAGTAGTTTCCGTTTCCGAGTGAAAGTCAGGCTCCTGGGAGATGCAGGTTACCTAAGCTTCTAATTAATATGCAGATTGGACAGATCCCGAAATGTCTCGCGTTTTGTAATTAGGTGCAAACCTCAAGATTTTGCGGCTCTCGACCGTCCTGCGAGTCTGCGAATTGGCATCGAGTGTGTGATTGATCGCGTTTCATAAGCTGGAATAAATTGCTCCAAGGATTTGACTCATGGAAATCGTGCAGGATTTCGCATTCTATAGGGGTACTCGAACAGAAACTTTACAAATCGTGCATTGGCAACCGTGACCCACATTGAAAAAAAAAGCTAAATATATTTCCGGAATGTATATTCTGTAATTACAAGTTATTCAAAATATGTATAGATTGGACCATCCAAGTTATTTCGAAATATCATGTACTGTACATGTATATGCATCTTAAACTGTATTTGGATAAATAAATGTAAACCTATTTTAAAATATATTTAAGAATATCAATAAATTACATTAATATAATATTTTAATAACAATTAAAATGCATTTACAAAGAACTATCATTGCCTTATGCATTATCTTATGTGAAATATTTTACAATTTGACAAAGAATACATTTTAAATATATTAAAAAATGCATGTATTTGTGATTCGGTTTTATACATGTAAATGTATTTCCATAACCATGATCGAAACGTACTGTATTTGCAAATACAATTTATATACATGTACATTAATATATTTTAAATTACATTTTTCCATATTCATTGTTCAGTAAGGCTTTTATAAATGCATTGATTGAAATATTTTAAATTTATGCTTTGAATACATGCATTTGAATTGCATTGCACTGCATTGCAGTGGGATTAGTTGACTTATAAAATATATTTTCTTGAACACATATGTTACAGAATGCATTATGAAACCTAAATTTAAATGTATTTTTACTAAAATTAAAATGTTATTAAATAACTGTGTAAATATATATTGCATATCAGAAATTTGTTTTAAATGTATCTAGAGGTATTTTACGTTTAGCTGTGGAGAAGTCACGTGTGCATAAGGAATGCATGCAAATGTACCCTTGAGTACATGTTTTAAATCAACTAGCGTGTCGATTTTGCACACATGACCTCACGACTGCCAAAACAAAGTGCCATTCGTAAAGCTTCTGTCTCAGCAGCCCTAATAAAGAAAGATAAAAGCAAAAGAGCAACTCAAATTATGAAAATCCTTCAGTTTCCACAAATGACCTTTCGTACTGTATTAAGTCATCAAAACTGAATCTAGGTTGCCAATGGCGTCAAGCAGACACAGCATGCGAGAACAATAAAAATTTACATTTTGATCCTTTTTGAGAATCTATTGATTCGCCAGAGTGCTGGCAATAAAAGAAGCCCAATAAATATTCTTTTTTTTTTATTTTTTTAAAGCGACATGATTCATAATTCATGCAATCGTAATATTCAGAAAAAATTCGAGGCTCAAAAGTGCCTTTCTGTGTCTAACCCTGCATATGGCTAACGAAATTACAATGAAAGGAACAAAACCCAAGCAAAATGATGTTTTTAGATAAAAACATCCTCGTGACACGAGATGGTAGGATCTAATAAGTGTCTTAAGACGCTGGATTCTCTCATTTTAATCAAGCACTATAAATTTTGATAAACATTAATCGAGAGGATTCACCAGAGACGCACATGGGAAATTATGGGGGCAATAAGACATGCGAAACTATTCCTGTTCCAGATAATTTAGATGTACAATATTCTCGACGTGTTTAATGTGATAAAATATAGGGTAGAATGGTATATGAACATGGACACTGTAATTACCACGCGATATTCAATAGCTCCAAATACTGTATACTGCAATATATCTTAATTGGAACATGGTTGTTCCAATTGTGTTTCCAAACAAGAAACCTCGTGCCAACGACACGTGTTGTGCGAGGATTTAGGCGGTCAACATTATTGCACTATAAAGTAGGCTAATAAATCCCTGAAAAATAATACATGACAATAGGGGTAGCCTACTCAGGCAGAAGCTTCGCGAATCATACTTTGGCCGTCGTGAAGTTACTTGCGCGAAATCGACACGCTAATTAGTTTCAAAATTATTTTCAAGTTTACCATAGTGCGATTCGAAAAGCTTGTGTTTGACAACACCTATTGCACCATCTTGCGCCAAATACTTTCCATACCTTAAGTTGTTTCCGGGCAAATAACTGACTAATTTTTATAAATAAACAAATAAATGATCAAATGGCCACTGAACCATGAAGAAACAACAGAGGATAATAATCCTATAATGCATAAGGGTATTTTAATAAAAGGGGAACTCAGCCAGAAACTTTACGAATCGTACTTTATCCGTCGTAACGTCACTGGGGAAAAATCGATACTCTATAATTTTAAAACAAACGAACTCAAGGTTATGGTTGTTTCGCTGTTTTAAATCAATGAATGGATTCTCTTTACACATTTGGCACCACGACTGCCAAAGTACGATTCGTAAAGCTTCTGTCGGAATATCCCTAATGCCAATGCTCCATTATTGCCAAATGTAGCAATACTGTACAACTGATAAAATGAAATCTCGAATGTGCCGTTCATCTCGATGCAGGACGCGTATTTCAAATTTAATGCAACATTCCTGTTTCACCATGCTCTATTGTTTGCTCTGGGATTTGTCGGAACAATTCCAAATGTACGTTAAGTACACATCATCCCCGAGTCTAGCTGCGCTAGTGTTTACATAGAATTAAACGAACTATTAATTATTCCGTGGAAACGATCTTTGCGTTCGTACCCGTGTCTAAGGCCTTTGTTGCAATCAAACAAACGCATTAACCTAAATAAATAAGTTTTGTCCATCGGGAATAAAACAAATTAGAAAATGGCGATATTTTTGTCGATTATACGCAGGCGATCGAAAAACAAATGGATGTACTCACCAAATCCAACGGCTAGTCGAGTGGACTCAGGACTTGAGAGACCTCCCTGCTTCCAGAACCAATAGACAATGTTCAAAGCCCCATGTGGACGCCATTTCGTTTTTAGGAATGCTTGAGTGCCCAGGAGTTTCGCATGTTGCGTTCTGTACGCCCCAGGTGGCAGTGTATTAAAACACATTTAACACGCCCTACGACCCGATAAGATCTTACTATTTTTAGAAAAACGATGGATTACTCATTCTAAAAATAGTTCAGATTTTGTACAAATTCAATGTAACAATTAATGATACATAAAGTCGATCGCAATTGACGTAGGAGCATTCTCCTGAAAATGGGCTCTACCCCCTCTATCGTAATGGCATTTGTTTGCTTACTGTAGGGTATACTGAGACACCGTGTACTGAGATGAATTGAATGGAATTAAAGATGGACAAATGGGCGTAGCTTAGTTTGTATTTCTAATACACTGCCACCGTGCGTCGCTGCGAAAGATTGACACCGAAAAAGCGTCTAGTCGGAATGCTGGTATTCCGTACACTGTTTAGTCCGGTGGTTCCCAAAGTGGGCGGTACCGCCCCCCTGTGGGCGTTGAAGAGATCTAAGGGGGCGTTTGTGGT
>JAQGAO010006107.1:0-12691 GCA_034697705.1 Ommatoiulus sabulosus
TTTGGAATGGCCCGCTGACTCCTATAGCCAGTCGTAAACACAAAGATGGAGGCGTTTTGCCTTTTATAGATACAGATGTGTAGCAGCTAGCGAAAAGATACTGGCGCCATCTGTGATCCATTAGGAGTTTTTTTATTTTTTTATTTTTTTTTTTTTTAGAAGTGTCAAAATTTGACAAAGCTATATAGAAGCGTCCGAAAGCTTCGTTTCTATGCAATATGAGGACCCCTAAAACGTTCCATCTTGAGAGAAAATTGTTAAAAAATTAAAACGACACCAGCTGTTTGGCTGCTATTTTAAGAAACAAAATCTCCCGAGGTTAATTAGCCATCCGATGCTAAACTTCACCAAAAAAATGCAAAAATACGAGCCCGTACATGTATAACTCGCGCATTTGCGATATGTGCCGATGTATACCAGCACAAGTTTTAATGTATAACAGTATATCGAAATAGGGTAAACTAACCCCACAGTACTGTGCTAGCCCGTAAAAACCTTTACCAGAAAACTTCAATGGCATCACATGTGCACCAAACAACTCGTCCATCAGCTCTAGGGGAGTTTGTCATTTGAAGTTCCAATAAGGGACCATACAAAACGGACGTCCTCATGTAGGGGGTGATAGGTTGAGTCACGGACACAATGTGGACAGAGGGACGTGGTTATAAATTGCAAAAGTCAGTAAACAGGGTGCCTCCAGTCCTGAAAAACCCGGAGAAGTCAGAGAACTTAAAAGCTCGATCAGGGTCCATTTGCAAAATTTTCATTTTTCTCGATCATAAATTTTCAACCTTTTCCGAGTTCAGCTTTACAAATTTTTACACGATTTATCGAGGACAAATTTGCAACATTTTCCACCTTTTCTCAAGTACAAATCGTCAACATTTTCAACAGTTTCCGAGGAGAAATTTGAATATTTCCAACAGATTCTGAGGACAAATTGGCAAAATTCTAAACCTTTTCAGAGTACAAAATGTACCTTTTCCGAAAACAAATTTGCCAACATTCAAAATTTTCCGAATTCAATTTTTTTGTAGTTTCGAACATCCGAATGAGTGGAGGTCCTGATTGACCGGACAAAATGCGGACAGGGGGTAGGGGGGGAGTCCAATTTTGGGCAAATTTTGAGGACGTCATTTTTGAATGGCCCCTAAGGTCCTTCACGAGAATATTAAGGCTCAAATGGCGAACGTAAAAAGTATTTAGCGGTACATTTCAATAAATGTATGGTATACGAGTCGTCTAGTGGGGGGTATCGGCTTTTCGGAACAATGGATGCGTTGGCGAAATTACAGGAAATACACGTACGTTGACGCGCGTACAATTTTTAAATGCTTTCTTCTGGTTTTTTAATCGACAAACATTGGCAGGTGCCAGTCAGACTGAACCAAGACCCTCGAAACGTCTCGGGGCCAGCAAAACCAACATGACCAACCCGAAATCAAACAGTTTTCGGGGGTTACGCGGATGCATTATATGCATTGTTTACGCGCTACCTGCGAGCCCTTTGGCAACATGCATCGCGTAACCGAGGCTTCATCAAAATGACGCCGAGTGCGAGGAAAAGGTTAATGCGCTACTAGCTGACATCAAATTCTTGCTGAGCATAAAACTTAAAAAGCCATTAGTTGCTTTCATTAAAAATCCGCAACTGCTTACATGTACGTTTTGCTGCATTGTTTCGCCCGAGGGATTAATTTTTTTTTAAATTTTGAAAACAACCCTTACGAAAACCCCATTTTGTCGTGATGAAGAGTAAGAGCACGTTGAAGCGTTTTCCAGTCGCTTGCCAACAAGTGTCGCTTAGTGGTAAGCGTCTGCAATACCACTAAGCGTCACTTGTTGGCCAGCGACTGGAAAACGCTTCAACGTGTATACCCATTGGCACCACATATGGCGCTGGGATTTTGAAAGCGCCCAGGTATAAGCGAAACCAAATGCATAAGCGCCATTTTGTTGTAATATTAAGATTAGATTAAGTGTAATTATTTACTGGCTTATTGAAATTATGCTAGCAATTTTTGCCGGATATCATTCTTGACATTACTGCAGTGTTGTTGGTGAGGGATTAGCCTTGGCCAACCGATTATCTACACCGTGCATATTGTAAGATTTCGTCAACTAATAAAATTGGAAATATATAGCGTCGTTTTCCATCCGAACGAGGAAGCGGGACGATTTAACCAAAGTGACATCTTGTTTAAATTATTCGCCAAGCTAGCGGGTGGCGCAGATGTTAGTAAGTTACGATTTCCTATATCCATCGCGTGAAAATTAAATAAACTTAATCATAGCTGTAACTGGTAAATGAAGTAGACGTTCAGAAGTTACGATCTGCACCTTTAACCTCGACCACACATCTACACATTATCAAAGAAATCTCTGAGAAATTAGCCAAATTTCAACCAGGGTCTACTTGTATTGACGCTATTCCTGGAGAAAAACGATTTGGAAATCAAACGCAGTTAATGTTATCCAATTTCACTATAATGGAGCAAACATCAAAGAAACACGGAAAACAGCGAGGAAATAAATCGTTTTAAGATTATTTCGGAGGATATATTGCTATAGAAATTCTGAATGCACTCATGAAACGGTCATTTAAGTCTGCAGGTACACACTATAACCAAACCAAAACTAAAAACTCCAAACTTGAAACTTTTCTGGTTTGTGGCCAAACTAAAAGCTAGAAAATCAAGTTTGCAAACTAAGTTAGGCGTTCCCGTCGAGTGTCGGTGAGATGAAAGGGAAATAGCCAAACTTTTTGGCGGTGGCGCTGCTATCAACGCTTCGTCTGCACGATATCGATGATACTGCAGACGACAGCATACCGTATATCTATTGTGTTTCCTCTGACGTCTGCTCAGTTTTGTCAATATGGTTTGTTGCGGTGTGTATGCTCAGGTTTTACAAAACTAGTTTATATTAATTTTTTTATAGAAATTAGTTCACGTTGAAAGTTTGGGGTTTGTGGCTTATAGTTTTGGTTTGGTGGCTTGTGGGTACGGGGGGGAGTGAACCACATTTTGTGATGCCAACGCGTGTCATTTGGATGAGCTAGAGGGGCAATAAAAATTGATATCTATCTGATCGAGGGTATTAAAATATAAAGATTAGTTAAGTGCAGCAATTAGTTATCTATATATGCTATAATTACAAATTTGAGCAATTGAACGTCAGCGTTCTTTAAGATAAGTGCATATGCCAGGTGTGCTAACCCTTTCTCCCCTAATTATCTATTTGTTATAAGCATCCGATTGGACCTGATTCCGACCATCCGAATTGCTAAATTTGAATTATGCACGAAACCTCTAGGCAAGAATGAAAATGTGACAATCAAAAATGTATTTTAAAAAACAGCTGATAAAAAGGCAAAAGCAAAAGAGTTCAATTTTTCGCCCTTTAACTAAACGAGTTCACGATGCGTGCTAAACGTGATTAAAGCCTAATCTTCTATCTTAGTTAAGAGTCAGGCAAAAGCTTTATCGTATACGTTAATAAAAATACTCCGAACTACACGTATTGTATTTGTATTAGCTACGTAAAGTATATAGAAATAAAATCGGTTGAACCGTGAAATTACCGAGTAATTCTTACATTTTAAAAACGGGGCTCCAAAAATGAAAATTGAACTATAGGACTACACGTAGACTTTGGCTCTTCGTTCAAGATGGACACGCGGCAAGGAAGTGATTTTACTCAAGTTAGCTAATGGTAACTTATGATCGTTAAAACAGCAATTGATAGGGACCAATTATTTGAGCGTTTAACGAACCAGTGGAACATTTAACTGCACACCCCAATTGTTCTTGATCTAATTCTGCATGGCTTCTCGCAATTTGTACTCCCACACACCGTGCTGCATGCTTACAGTTGACGATATTATCCCCGCGTGGAGAAAAAAAAAAAAAAAACACTCGAAAAAGTGACAAGACTTTCGGAGAAAATCCAGCCGAGATGCTACGAGGACTTCATTTTCGACTCTTTAAATTCTCCGAGCAAACTTATTTAGCACGCTCGGTTTAATAGCGAATAATCGCCCTCATAAAATGCAGACTGGCTACGCTGCCGACCAGCAATTTATTTTTTAAAAAATCCATTAACACGGTTTTCTAACTTGCAGACCGAGAAAGTTGTAAACTTAACGCTATTAAATTGGAAGAAAAACGTCTTACAAATCCTTTTTTTAATAACACTTTGTATAATTACAAATCTTCCACTACATGTTGCTAGAAACTCCAGTTTGTATACAATGCGGTCGTTTCAAAGGTGATGAAGTGGATGCATCGCGTATATACAGCGTGAATTTCTTATTCATTTTGTTGTATTCACAACCAAGCAATTGAAGACATAAACGGTCGTCACTCATGCGCAGATCAAAAAATAGCTAAAAATGCCATACGTCATTTCTACGTAATTTCTATTTTTTGGCTGACTAAAACGAAATGGTCGAGAGATCTACTTTGGCGTAGAAAATCGCATTCATTGTATAATCTATGGCAACATAAAATGATAACCGAAAAAGTCAGTCCAGACCATTAAATAATACACGGGAGAAAACCGGTGACGTTTTCAAGATGGCGTCAACGACAGTTTATGGTTGTGAATACAGCATTAATTTCCAAATGATTTTCTCAGCTCCCCTTTACATGTACATGTATGTTATAGAGCACATTTTTGAAACTGTAGAGCTCCAGTCACTCCTATACGTGTTCTTCCCAATTTAGTTAGTTTTTTTCTTCTTACAGAATCCCTGACGAAATTTGATAATGGACAACAGCCTTTTCGAGAAGAAAGTTTGCGTTAACGAAACGCAGCAGTGTCCACGAACGTCCAGACTGGCCATCTGGATATAGGGAGTTTGGCGTGTCGATATGCTTAGCTGATTCTATTTACGTAGCCATTCGTTAAGTCACTCGTTATTGAAAAAGCGTGCGTGTTAATGACGAGAGTGTGCCCACAACTTCCCTGGCCCACAATTTTGGACTTCACCTTGAAATTCCACTGGGTATACGCTCGAATGCTCAGAGCGCCGTGAGTTAGTTATCTGTTTATTTGGCACACGGCAGTTTGAGGTTGTCTGTCAGAGCAAAACATCAATAAACAAGGTTATATAGGCTTTGGATTTGCTATCACCGCGAACCTTTTTTTTATCTGACCAGGTTGAATTTGAACAACATAAAATGTTGCTGGGCCCATATTTGTTAACGCGAGTTCTCGCCGCGCGATGCAAATTGCCCTCGACAAATTAGCAAGCAGGTGGCATCGTGAAATTATATTAAAATTGACGGTAAATGCAACTCAACTTGATTAGTGACGAACGAGTGAAAACTAGATAAAGCCTTTCTTTCAGATGTGCTGAAAATACCTCTTGGCACGTTGCTACAGTATATATGTTCACGCGATGTTGTCACTACTAGTACATGTATATAGTCATTGATGACAACGGCTTCTGGGAGCTCCTGCCGACAGAAGGCGTTGTTGATCGGCTAAAAATGTAACTATACATGCCCTGTACAAGAAGCCATATAGGCACATTGTATAGAAACAAGGAGTAGCATTGTTTCTAAGCAGGAATCGATGTATATACCGTAATGTTAAGCATTTTCGAGTCATTAACTCGAGCTGGATTTCGCTTCAGCGGCAGGTATAGCCTTTGGAATATTTGCAAAATTTGAGCTATTTTGATGCCTTTGTTGTGTTAAAGCCCATATTGCGCATGCAGCTGTAAACTATTAGATTCTAAAACAGCTAGGGTTGAAATGTACGAGCATTCGTGTTATTTCACCAAAAATCTGCGCCCATATTTCGTTCGTGGTTTATGAGGAATCCGCAAACATGGTAGGCTTACAACTGTTGAAATCCCAGGGCTAAAGTTGTTTACTCGGAAAAAAGTACTATAAAAATTAAAACATTACTTCTCGGGGATAAATAACTCAAGACCTGGTGCAGTGCAGACAGTGTTATATACGGAGAAAAAACTCGCTTCTTCAATCTTAAGCTAAATTTAACAACTTTGAGGTATTTAACAACGCGGTAACACGGAACCAACAAGTTCGTCTAGGTTTTTTTTACCCCCTTTCCCCCTGTCCCTGTAGCAAATTTGCTTCGGAAATGCAGGGGGGATGTTTACCATTTTAACATGGTTTCAAGTTACCTCACCAAAAATGTCTTCTGACAAGCTTAATTAAGAATTTTAGCAAAACGGAATGGCCTCCCCGTTGAAGAAGTCCGAATATTATAGTGTGGGAAAGTTACTCGGTATTTGTCAGACCACGCCCACAGGCACCCTGCAACTAACCAGGTTGGTCTAGCATTCATGACAACTAATATGAAAGAAAACAGATCTCCAGCAGTTGAATCTTCTCCTCGATAACCAATGTTACCAACGTTAAATGTTCTTAAACTTAAGGCTTAAATAAAATTGTACATTTAAGTTTAAGGCTCATTTAAATAGGTTGACACAATCTGCCATTAAAGTTTAAATTCCGTACGAAATGTAAAACATTGGACTCGTGGACGCCCTGTATATGTTTTGTTTCTTTCCACACCAATAAAAATACGAAAATGCAAAGCTAAATTCAGTGAACTTGGCTCCGGACAAGCTACTTATCATTCCTTCCCCCGTCAAAAAATAACTTAAAATCCAGGCCACGTGCACGCTGTCATAAACAATTTCTTTTTTTATTTTTCAAATGGAGCACATTTTACTCGAAGCCAGTTTTGGTTACATATTTCGATGATATATTTATTAATATCCAAAGTGCCTCGTGAATCTCGTACACTAAAACTTGAAAGTACCGCGTTAGTTTGTTTTTATAGCGAAATTCGTTTTGGCAAAATTCCGTTATGCTCGCTATAAAATGTCATACAACGAAATTCGTTACATCCGATATAATGCAATATAACTAAAGTCGAGCAGCTTTTCTTTAATAACGAGTGGAAAACTTAAATCTTCAACAAGTTTTAATTCAATGCACGATTGAAGTCTTGATAACATTTCAACTAAATTAAATGCATCGCAGCCACGCAATTAAAACCATCCTTTTTCAGCCCGCAATAACGCAGATAAATAACCCAAATGGGTTCCTGTAGGTGGATCCGGGTTAAGTTACACGTTACTTCCAGAAGATCAGTTAACCAGCACAAAACCGACATTTTGCTGAGAAACGCAATATCGGTATCTTCGTTGGCAGGATTTTAGGCGTTATCATCGGCTGAATGCGAACCCTGCGTTTTTAATTTTGTAAAACTTTAAAAGGTTCTTTGTCTGTTTCTGCCATTTTTATCAGCTAGGCAGACGCATATAATCTCGGATACACATAGTGTGTGTGTGTGGAAGGAACACTTTAAGGGTTAAGGTATCGAACCCTGAGGGCAGTTTTCAGCTCTTGAGTATATACCCTATCTATACGGTACCAGACCGGCGAACAAACTAAACATTGTTCTGATAAGTAAAAGTAAATTCAGGTTTGAAACCTGGCGACAAAAAAACCAACAAAGCTAACGCGTTGTTTAACCAACAAAAAAAATGGTACAGGAAAACAACTTATCGCAAAAAGCTGTTCGGAAAACTGTCATCCTTCGTTTTTATTATTATTTTGCAGGCCCAGGAAGTTTTAAAGATATCGTTTAATCTTTATTATTAAGTTCGGTTTCGAGACAAAGAGGTTACGAGGTTAGCTCCATTAACCCTCAATTTGAACGGGCTCAAAATCGTCGGAAAAGTTTAATTTAATAATGCACATCCTGATGGAAGAGCATGCGTCCATTTTTGGCATCAAGATATTAAGCGTGTTGCTTTATTAATATGTTAGTCGTCTATGGGTGCGAGCACAAAGAATGCTTACTTTCGACGTGCTTTTTTCAGCTTCTTGTTTTCAGTTTTGGGGCGCACAATGAACGCTGATATCAGCGTTGGTGGCGCCACTGCATGCATTGTGCTAGGTGAAACATTCCGCGTAAAACCATGCACATGCGTATTAGCATCTCATGATGAGCGCAGGACATGTGCATGGCTACACTTTTGACCAATAGTGATCTGTGTGCCAATCCGTGTCTTAAAAATCTGCTTTCGGATTTCCAAAAATGAATGTCACAAACATTCTTGAAAGCTTATGTGTGCGCCCTCATTTAAAAAGTATGCCACATTCTTATCCCGCTTGGTGGCGCTAGTGTACGCCGAGTGGTAAGCGCCTGCAATAAGCATTCTTTGTGCTCACACCCTAAGGCGTGCAACGAAAGTTTTAAGCGTTGCTTTAGTTTTCAAACTTTTATGGTTAACTCGGACTCAGTTTTATGGTTAAAACTAAAGATAAAATAGTGGCTTATGAGGTTAGCAGCCTCGACTTACATTCGGTACATTCGATAATGGTTTCCCACAATTCCTCCAGGCGAATGCTGGGATAGTTCCTATATTAAATCGGCCATGACCGTCTTCCCATCCTATCCAATCCTCGTCTTAAGAGTCCTGGTAATTACGGGAAAATTAATTAAATTGTGATGTTGGGGTCCATCATAACCAGACTGCTTAGTCTGACTTAAATTGTATAATGATCCCTCCTGCTACCTGGTACTATGCACTGACTGCAGGGTAAAGAATTGAATTGAAAAGAAATGAAAACGTATTTACAACACGTATTACAACTTATTTACAACATTTAATTACCCTGATTAAAATACAAATTCGTTACATTCGAAGCTGTTACCACTTATAAAACGGCATTGGAACACTCGCGACAACGTTAATGTAGATATCATTAGTTAAGGTCCCAAGTACTGGAAATATGACTTAATTGTGATATTAGGGTCCATCATAACCAGATGGCTTAGTCTGACTCAATTTGCATAATTATCACCCCCTCCTTCCTGTCAAATGGTTCTATGTACTGGTAATGAATAGCTAGAAAATCAAACATTTTTATATGATGTTTATGATGTTATATGATGCTTTAAAATAATAACTCTTGGAAGAATCAATTATACAACAATGGGGAAAATGAAATTTGCTATGAGATTCATCTGTTACGACGTAAATATATTGCAAAGTTGCATATAAACGTTTCAGATATTTGCCCCTTCGATTTGCTTTCAAATTTCCCTCCTTAGGCGATGTAGGACAATCAAAACATCGTACTGAGGAAGGGAGTGAGAGCGCCTTAGGCTTTACGTATACATTTATACACAGTGATACGTTAAGTTTTAAAAAAAACATTTTGAAGCATTCAATACATGTTCATGTACAACCATACTGCGATGCATTAAATGCGTCCAGTTCAATGAACATAATACACTGTTTAGTTAATAAAAATCAGTAATCCATGATTGTAATTACATACGCAAAGAGTTGGCTGTTAATGTCCCGTTGCGCCATCAATCAAATGTTACATGGCGATACATGTAGTATATATTGGAACGTACCAACCACTTATTAGTGAAATCATTTTAGAATGGATTTTATCATTTCTTGCATTCATAATCAATAAATGCATAGTTGCATTCCAATGAATTTATCTTCGCTGATCATTTTAACGAAACTTGATGCGACGTGAGTGTACTAATGCTGCGTGTTACACGATTGTCCGTCATCTATAGCTGTTTATCCTTGTTTACACCATCGTATGGTTATTTATAGACGTGAAATGTGCATATTAAAATAAACACTAATCGATTTGCTGAGTTAAAGCTTATCGTTATAACGTTCACGTTTGTTTGTCATTTCATCAGATGTCCGTTTCGTCAGGACCACAGTCTTCAACGGTGTTTTGGGCAGCCCTCAACAGCAATTGGGAAATTTCCG
The DNA here is from genome assembly GCA_034697705.1 of Ommatoiulus sabulosus. NCBI lineage: Eukaryota > Metazoa > Arthropoda > Diplopoda > Julida > Julidae > Ommatoiulus > Ommatoiulus sabulosus. The sequence continues at coordinate 9,800 of JAQGAO010006107.1, forward strand.
GTCTGGTCCGATAAACGCTATCTGTGCACGCCAAATCCAAAGGGGTCAAGCCGTATCCTGTGTGGACCAGAAGACCGCAATTTACCCGCAACAATTCCTTAAAGTTTAAAAAAAATTGATAATGAATAAATGCAGATCAGTGAAAGATTTTTGAAAGAGTTAGTGCTCACTCGAGTCTGCAATATGTTCGAAACGGAAATTATGAAATATTTCGACCGCTGAAGACAAATGTAGTCCAATAAGAATCACCTTGCATTTCCGGTTTTAACCTTTACATAATACATGTATCTACAACACATTTACTGTATATTCCACTTACGAAAACTTCCTCATTCCTTTTCTACTGTACAGATGGTGCTTACAAAATTTCTATTTTCCGATTTTGTTGTTGTTTTGATCAAATACATGTACATTATATAAATTGGAAATAATTCAGACCGTCTTTTAGTTTTACTGTTTGTTTGAAATACATGTACAACAAACAAACAGATTCTCTTTTCCGATTTTGTTATTGTTTTGAAATACATGTACATTATGTAAATTGGAAATAATTCAGACCGTCTATTTAGTTTTACTGTTTGTTTGTTTGAAATACATGTACAACAAAGAAACAGTTTCACTGACATCTTAAATAATTTCAAAAATTACGTTAAAGCACGAGTAACTTTTCTATGGTTTTATCACTACTGGATTTTGTTTTACGTGCATCTTCAAAGAGATGATGAAATGAAATTACACATTTTGGCATATTAATTAATAAACTTCCAGACAGGTTAAGATGTTGATTCTTCTAAATGATTCAAAGAAATTCAAAGAATAACTTTTGAAAAGTTTTATTTAGATTATCCCTGGTGGAATTAAAAGAATTCAGTAGCCTACCTCTACCACATCGGTGAATCCACTCTCGATGGCCCTGTGTATGGGCAACACACCGGCCCCATTGGCGATATTCACGTCTAGCCTACCGGAGGCGATCAGACTTTTGACCACTTCCACGTGTCCTTTGCCGGCCGCCAGGTGGAGCGGCGTGTCGCCGTTCAAATCGACTGCGTTGACGTTACACTCCTCGCGCTCGGACAGCGCGCGTGCGATTCCTCGGCAGTCCTTGATGGAGGCGTAATGCAGCGCCACCATACGGTAGCGGTCTCCCAGGTTGACGTCGGCGCCGCCCGCGATCAGCAGACTGACCACTAATTCCAAGTTGGCGTCCGTCGCCAGGTGGAGCGGCGTCTCGCCCATGTTGTTCTGGACGTTGACGTCGGCGCCGCCGTCCACCAGCACGCGCACGCGTTCGGCCACGGAGCGGTCATCGGGCGAGGCGGCCACTGCCCTGTGCAGCGCCGTGCAGCGACCGAAATTGCGCGCGTTCACGTCGCACTGGTCAACAAGACCCTTGAGCACGGCCAGCGCCCCCTGGCGGGCGGCCGAGTCGCGCGAACTCGCGTGCTTGGCGGCCAGCGCGTGCAGAGCCGTATTTCCGGTCAAGCGGTCGGGGATGCCGGGGTCGGCTCCCGCTTCCAACAACATGGAGATGACCTTGGCCGAGCGGTCACTCAGAGGCCCGGACTCGACCGCCAGGTGGAGCGCCGTTTCACCTTGGAACGTGGTGACGTCGACGGAGCAGCACGCGCGCAATAGCGCACCCACCACGTTCACGTGCTGACGTTGTACCGCCTCTAGAAGCGGAAGTCGGCCATTGTCGTCCCAGTTGGGCTCGTCCGGATTGACCCCTTCGTCCAGCAGCAGCTTGACCGAACGTTCGTCACCTTGCTTGACCGCCAGGTGGAATTGCGAACTTTTGGTGTCCATTTTATCCGTTTTAAAATCCGGGCATATTTGCGTTTTGGCAACACAATCCATAGTGTCAGTTGAAAATGAAAGTGTTGAACGAACCCAATTCTCCACCCTTACTAAACTTAATTTTCTTATCAGCTGCGTATATTCATGCTGCGGGGGTGATGAAATGCAAGATTATTTTCGGCTGGGAACTGATATATAGTTCTATGGTTTAATGTGCCTAAATGGAGGCGAAAACATGACTCCGCTTCCGTCGTGTACCATTCCGCAACTTCCGGTATACGAGCGCTCGTACACGGGACAATTACGGAGTTAATTCTCGTTATTTACGGTGGCCTCACTACAAATTATTACATCGTTTTATAGCGTTAATTTAACGCCCACGTATAATGTCAGTTTCTACTGTATATCGATGACTCCTCGCAGTACATTCTATAGGTCTCTTTGCAACTTTCTAAGAACATCCATGCTGCGCCATCTGGCACGAAAACGTGATATGCTTACTATAGTCATGGCTTATAACACAAAATGTCGTCTATATGTTTATATACATATTTAATAATATTGCGAGAAAGGGAAAAGTTTTGTAAAAGTTAGCGCCATGAATAATTTATAACGTGAAACTATTAATTTGGAAAATATGTATGTTTGTAAATGGCCCCACTTGGAGGGAGACCTGAGAGGAGAAGTGATAACCCTAAAAAATGTCTCTCTTTCAAGCGTGTTCAGTGTTTGAAATACTTGTACATGTATAACCAAACAATTTTACCACAATCATTTACCAAATTGCCAGAATTGAGTTTGGGATAAACATTGAGTTTTTCTGAGATTTATGAAAACGGTCATTACATGCATGCACGCATGTAATGTACATGCACGCGGGTACATATCGGGTATAGGCATGTATGCGGGTTATACACTACATTATAGTACTGAGGCTACACACCGAGGAAATTAATGGCGAATTCGACTCACCCAAAAAGTGCACACCGGCGTGCACCGGGTGCACGTTTCTGCGCCCGTTCCGTTCGGCTCGGAAATGGTGCATACTTCACTGAATTGGGTGCACCCTACGTTCCCTATTCGACTGGATAC
>JAQGAO010006108.1:0-12690 GCA_034697705.1 Ommatoiulus sabulosus
TAAACATTTCATTGCAAAAATTTAATTATTTAGTAAGTTATTCGAAATTTTTAGGGTGTTGAAATACTTTTTTCCCTCACTGTAGCTCCGCTGGTAATTATATAATTCTTAATAAACTTCATCACCAAGCATGCGCACAATGCCCGTTGCTGTCTGACCTAAACCGGAGCCAATACGACCTACTGAGCCTTGACCAATATAATTTCCTGGTACTGTAATTCAAAGAATTTTAAAAATGCCGAAATTTGAAGGAAAAAATGAATGGTCAAGATTCATCCGGGTGACATTTAAACATATGTAATTTGAAATTCAGCTCATTCTCATTAAACGTGCACCGCTCAAGAGCAAGACGAATGTCCCTTTCAATTCCCATTCATTGGTATTCAAATACGAAGCAGTGCGCCTCCAACTGGTTGGGTTTGTAATCCAATCTAGCACGTCTATTTGGCATTCTGCAGTCAAAACCGTGATTGTGATTTGTAACGTGTCACCATTACGTTGCACAAAATCACATAAAAACGTGATCCGGAGCAAGGGCATCCCATCCAGATGCTGATGAATAAATGAAGTACCATCAGACCGATATGAAAGTTGTTTGTTAGAAGAAAGACCGCGGCCGATCATCTCGCCAAGGACGCCGTCAAAACAAACTGGATTGAACAAGAAATCAACAATGCGATATTTCATTTCCTTTTCAATGAGCGTGGACGCCACGCATTTGGAAATTCGTTGAAACTCGCAAGATTATACAGAATGGGCGAAAATCTACTGGCCGTTAACACTTTCTTTGCAAGATACAGTATACATGCATACTAGATTGGTACTTTGATAGAAGCTTTGCGAATCGCAATTTAGCAGTCAAATCACGTGAACGATATCGACATGTTAATTGGTTCAAATGTAATTCACTCAAGGTTATCGCTGCTTTTATACAAAACAATTAATGCTTTCCTTTTCCACGCGTGACTTCGCGACTGCCAAAGTGCGATTTGCAAAGCTTCAGTCCGAGAACCCCTACTGATATAACGCATCATTTACGCTTATTCAGCACGCTTCAAAAAACGTGTACATGTATACAACGAAGAACACAACCTACGATTTCACAGAACCATTTTGAATGCAGCCAAATAGTGCCACATGTTGATTGTTTAATGTCGTGGTCGCAATATGTCAATAATTTGCCATATCAGACTTTATATAGTCAACCAATATGCCAGCTGAGTCTTCCGAAGCCTATTACACAGGCCAAATGCAGTGAAATTGCCATCAAAATTTACGAAAAGTATTAACGGAAAGGAAAGAACAGCCCCAGAGATAGAAAACAGGTCTTTGAGAGATAAATCTAATTTGCGAGTACATGTACATGAGGAAACCAAAACGTAGGCTACTGTATATATAGCCGTCAGCAAGAATCTTGTGTACCGAGTGGAATTATAACCTAAATTAGTACCGGTACCCATCTGCATTCCACATCATAGAAATGGTGTTTGATCTTTTGAAAGTACATTCATATACATGTATGGTTACAGTACATCCATCATAAAAAATAAATTTGAAAACGATACATATACATGTATACAAGCCTACACAACAATTTGCAATGTAATAAAATTGTACATGGATCGATGAATGTCAAGACTTAACTCATTGATGCAACCATCGATTAACAATTCCAATCTAACTTGCAATTGAACTTGCATTAGTTTATGCACATTTTGAACAAATAACCTCGCGCAACAACGTCTTGATTAGCAAAGCGACTTCAATAAGGGATGCACCCAGCAACATTCCTACCAAATAATTATACATTGTACTTCCTTTAATTTAACTTTAAAGACTCGAATGACATTAACATTATACCGTAGCATGTGGCAATCATAACAGTTACAGGCATTATGGGGACTTCCTGATTGGATTCAACTTGCGCAATAACAGTATTTGCAAACAATACTTGAATATTTAAAGACTAACTAGTTTTATAAATTTGATGCTGATAGCCGGCAGGGGATATATTGTCTAAGAAAAATAATTTGATATTTCAGAGGATATTTCACAGTGCCTGAAAATGTATTTTTTGTGACGACACCTGGGTGAAAGACGGTTGAAAAGCAATTTTTTCTATGACGCCATGCAGAATTTAGGGTGTGGGGCCAAGGCTGCCACAACTGAAACGTAGGCAATCTGCGAGAAAGTTGGAATAACCCATGCAGGTCATTTGTATGGTAAGGATGATATGTCAAATGTTGGAGAACAACAATAATCGCGTTGCACAACATCGGTTCGACACAATGAAAACCAGAACATTGGCACAGGCTACCTACAGTATTCGATCGTACGTGCCTACATTGATTTGCTACCCAACACGCTTTAATTGCGCACATTAAAGTTTGAAGTCATAATTTTTTTTTTTTGAGATTTTATCAAGAAGCCACGGACTCAAGAGCCTCCTAACGTCACGTGCTAGATTTGCGCGTCAAACTGCGAAACTGCTAGTGCAAGGCGTAATTACAGAACAAAATTAAGGTTATTTTATTTATATAAACGCCTAACTAAAATATAAAACAACACAAAAGTTTTGAGATTTGTACAGCTAAAAGTTGTGCAAAGAAGTCTCAATGTGACTGCCACTACCGGGTCCATTTTCTCGATATTAAGCTAATCTAAATATCCTACCGTCGCGTCATGACCGACCATCTACAAGTATTATGGCTATACTTCAACGACAAACGTCTATAAAGATGATGGACAAGTTGCTTTTAGTGTTGTCATTGAAGGGGCCCGACAAAGGATTTTACGTGGTGGTTTACCGTTGATTTCCTAAACTATCAAACTATCTGCATCATTTAAATGCGATTGGGACCGGGCAAATCAATTTGAGTTATAAACATGAAGGATGGTGCGAACTCAAGACAAGAATGATAGATGCTTCCAAAGTATAATTCCGTATCAACAGATGTAGCTAAAAACATTAGTTTATACACGTATAGTGGCGACACCTGGAAAAATACGAGCGTGGCTTTAATCTTGTCTTTGGTTACGTGTAATATGGAAGGCTTGACTGTACGACCACAGAAAACATGGCGGGTGGAGAGGATCGCTTGCAAAACTATGGTGCAACGCTGTCAACTTACAGATACACGGTTGTTTTTAGCACGCATATACTGAGCCAATGATTCGTTAGCTGTTAAAACCCCAGTATCGCCAATTATTTGTAAGTTATTGGTTGCCGAAACCTCAATGGGCTTTTGAGACGATCCTTTCAAGCGAAAATTTCTGCTCTTAAGAAAATGGATCACAAATGGCCATTAGAAATCCTGCCAAAAATAAATTCACCAAAATGAGCAATAAAGAACACGAAAACCTTACGAAAAAACCACTTCCTTCCGTGAAGGAAAACATTAGCAAGCTTCTTCTTTGGATTAGTGCCTTAATTTAACAGAGTTCTTACATTAAATACCTTTTTACATCAATAGCAAGCCATAGACATGTGCTGTCTCTCTATGCCATGTCTATCACAGATTGCATGCTCAATTGACAGCGAAATGCCTAGAAGGCAAAATAGTGCCCTAGCAATGATCATGCACATAAATAGACTTAATTCTAGACAGCATATGAAAGGCAATCGTGTCTGATAAAATGAAATGATCTCGATGGTTCCTCATAGACTATTTAGTTTATTGGTAAACCCTTTGTATTAATTTTTGTTTTGCTTTCATTGCTGCTCCCACTACAAATTTTGATTCTTTTATATCGGACGTCTCATAATGTAATCATTTCCAAAAAGCTTGTTTATAAAATTCGTGCAGTATTTCCACAAAAAAGCGAAATTAACTCGTCTACGTTAACTCCTCTGCTAACTTGTTTATCCAAAAAGGCTTTAATTTAAACTGTCGCCTTATTATAAAACTAAACTTTATTTTTAATCTTTGATAAAATAACGTTCATTTATTATAATTATACAAATATTCCATCAATTTCAAAATAGTTTTAAACAAATGTTACTACAGGAACTTTTATCAGAACAATTTCAGGACGCGTTGAACCATGGTAACAGCAGTTACTGCTGTTAGCTCTAATGTAACGTACGGACTTATGAACAAATCGTTCCATATTCCTCTATGACGTACATGTAATCAGGTTTTTTAAAACCCATAAAACCAAATAGCTTCATCCAGAATGGGTAAACAAAGAGAAAAACTGAAATACGACTATGCATTTCACATTCTGCAGGCTCCAATGTTATTTAAGAGTTTTATTCTAATCAAAGGTTGAAGTGGAAACAAAAATCATATATTCATGTAATTGTGAGAAAATGCTTTTGTTCCCACTACAGTATTTGGAAGTACACGCACATGTTCATCTCCATTATATTTCAAGATGTTTAGTTAGATGCTATTGTTTAATGATTACTGAAAAGTAGGCTTAAATTAATAATTGGCATTTACAGTATTTTATTATGCTGGGTGCTACTAACGGTTACAAAATTGTTCAACGTAGCCATGGTGTGGTCCAATGATTTAAAAATGTGTTGGAATACCACGTTCTCATATTGCAACATCTCCAGCTCGTGTAAGTCCCATAAGGACGCTGGCAAAACTAGTTTGCCAGCATATAGCCAGGCGGCGCTCTTTTAGTAGAGCGTGCATGATGCGTTTTTAATTACTTAGCGCGTGCAGTTATGGAATGTTAGCACGCGCCTGTATTATCGTTTGGCTTGTTCCTTTTATCAGTTCTAAGCTGTTCATTTTCGTGAGAGGTTCAACATACAAAATAAACGCGTTTTTTCCGTTTATTAATTTCTTCGCATCAAATTAATCTCGGAGGTCAACAAAACCAAAAGTTAGTACCTACGAGGGGTAATGTTTCAGTCTAACACTTGTTGACGACTCGTGAACAGGCAGACGGCCCTACGGATCATTCAAAAAGGCGGAATGCGCATATTTTTGCTCCAGTCCACAGTGCCCACTTGAATTTCAAGAGAAAAAGCCTGCTTTTCAAGCTATGAGAACCGCTGCTAAGAAACAGCTGCATCGAGATCAATTCATTTCAACGGAATGGTGCACTGAACTATGCACGAGTGAAAATACCGCATTCGCTCCAAGCTAAAGAAATTTTCCAGGTAGGTTCTGAGTTGAATCTAGCATACTGAATGATTGTTTTGGAGAGATGAGGTGACAAGGTTACCATATCAAGGCGCTCACAATATAATCACAGATAAATGTATCCGTCGATCGTCGTTGTAGGTTGGTTATAAGGCACATGCAGGTCGGGAAAGTAGAGAAAATGAAAAAGGAAATGTGAATGCAAGGCAAAGCGTTTTAAAGCGCTCAGAATTAATTTACTCAAATCATGCGTTTTTTTTAAAAAAATGTCTCTTAAAAAATTCTGGTCAAATCTAAGTCGCTCATCTTCTTCTCGTATACATTACTGTACCTCACAAAGAAAAATAAGGTAATTAAATATCTTAAATTCACTATCATCTACAGTTCACGCCAAATAAATATGGATCCTTGACTGTTCAATTTAAAGGTTGAGAATGTACGAGTCTGAAGATGGCATTAGTACAATAAGATGGACTGCATTTCAGAAACTACACCGTGCACCATTCTCGATGCAGCTGTTTCTACCAGTATAATGCCGGAATTTAACTGGAACTGGGCAATGACCGCTCCAACTTTCAGTCCATTGCACATTTTTGTGAACTCAAGAGCACTTACATCTTTCGTCTTGATTACTGAACAATGACATGATGTTCTTGCCTTAGGTGCCTCTGTACCCATTAACTTCCCCCAAAAATGCATTAATAGCATAAGATTGCTGCATAAGGATGGAAACTAGTTTCAAATATTAAATTTTTAGCGTGTTGGGATGCATCAGCAATATCTACATCTAGTGATTTTCAAACAGTCATTATTACCGTATGGTACTTTGGAGTTATTAAGAGATAGGATACGGATTTTCTCGACAAAAAAAAATGGATAACAGTGCGTTTCCGGTTGGTCCATAGCATGGTGAACCAACATTGAAAATACCGTTTATAACCAACTGCACTTGATTAGACTTCAATGGCTAAACTAACGGCAGCCACAACATCGTCTAAAAAAAGACCTCTGACCTTCTGCTCCTAGGCTGCATGTATGTCGCCTTCTAATTCACGCCAGGAAAAATGAAGCAAACTTATTTAATAGGCCTTAAGCACGTTTCGTTGAGCTTCAGAAATCTCATGCTCATGAAGTGGTGTGGGTGCTAATGGTAACCTACGAATGGCAATGCCCCGCGATACGTGATCAAGGTTAATATGACGCTGGTTCTAGGCCTACTGCACCACCTCCAAACAGAAGCTACCCTAAATCTAATCGAAATCAGTACGGCCTTCGCTTAACCTGGCCCTAATGCACAGCAAGTATGACATCCGCCTACGTGCTGGTAACGACCATTTTTTCTTTGCAAAGCGTTGGGTTCGCAACATGGAAGGTCTGCATGAGAACACTTGCTGCCAGTAAATCCCTTTAATAATGTTAATTCCAGTGGTTTGTCAGAACCCAAGTTTGCCACCATCATCAAGGATACTCGTAACCTTCGAATATTAGTCCCTTTCTATTAGTGGCATTTACAAAAAAAGTCTAGTTCGGTTGCTTTAAATAACATTTTCGATTGTAGTGGATCATGCAGTGTGGACTGCATTATGTTTTATATCAATGCACCATTAATTAAACATACTGTCCATTATACAGTACATTGTAGTATGCCCATGTCAACTTTCATTCAAAGTTCTGCTCTGTCAGAGATTGAGCGAAACAGTTTCATCCCTTTTTTTTAAAGGGATGCAAAATAGTAATTGATACCTTGTTGGTATTGTTCATTCGTGCAATTCGCGGTGGGAAAAAATACGACTATCTTCAAAAGTTCCATCACTAAAATTACAAAAACTTGTCTACACGATTGCACAGTATATATATATATATCTTGCATAACTCAAGTTTTTTTATTCACATCAAAATCTGGATGTGAACTATTTTGACAGCAACATTCTCTTTAGCTTGAAAAAAAATACGTTCAATTGAAAGTTTACCTTTCCAATATTTATTTTAAAAAGAATCATTCAAACCTACCCCATCAATTGGCCATCAAGGTGGAATGGTTCTTAGAACAATTCCACCTGACCACATCTATATGTAAATGTGTTAGATGTTCTTAAATGCCCATTTCTCGAAATACGAGACTGACTACTAAACCACCGGTTTAGTAAACCAAAGTCACAATAAACATTATGTACGGAATGCAACTTGCCGCATTTGATACAATTAAAACACGGTAATTTGCAGCAGTTGGTAAACTTCTTGATATGTCAGCCTTAGTGTGTTTTCTCTTAAGTTTTCGCGTTAGCTTATTAAAAACACAGCATGTTACAGCCAAGTAACCTACCGCGGTATTGTCATAATTACATATCCAATAAGAATAAAAACTTTGGTACAAGTAACAGTTTTCATTTTTTTGGCAACTTTTAGGAGTATTTCGAGAAACTACGTGTATGACAACGGGACAAGGAAAACGTATGTGCATTCCCTCGACCATGGGTCTGACATTCATTCACCTTCGGACACCCAGTTTCACGCATCTTTTTAGACTACAATAATCAAATTGTCAAATTGGCAATTCGTAACAATGGCCATGCGCATGACCAGCTTTACGAAAAGTGTGAGGGAAACTGGGGCAGTGAAGTCTAGGTCAGTGGGTCACTTTCTTATTTAGCAAACGTGTCGCTCGTTTAAAATTTGATTGTCTCGGAACCAAATAAATTTAGCACTTTTGAGAATTTTGTAACGTGAGATATAAAAGTATGATGCAAAAAAAGTGACAATATTTGGCAAGAAAAAAAAAAAACGAAAACCACCCCACAAATAGCTGACATATCTTTCACATTTGATACGCCTCTTCAGCTTGAGGCTGAACGTGTTAGAACAGAACCTATACTACTACAAATTACTTTGGATCATAAAATACGATGATTATATGGCATGCACCACACATTTAATTGTAAGTCGATTCGAGTTTCATCTTCGGGTCAATGTATTGGTATATTTACGACTATTCAAGGTACCTTCAAAACACACTGAGAAAAACTGGATGACGTCGTCAATATGGAGTTTGTGATATACAACTGCTGGGAAACACATTAGCATTCAGCTGGTGCAGTTTATGCCGCAAGTTGCATTGAGGGTGTATGACATTTAAGGTCGTACAATATTAACTGTATCTCATGCCAACACTCATATTGTCACTAAAATTCATCGATAAAAACATTTGACAAATCAACGAAGTCAAGATAACAACCTGCATATATCCCTACAATCACGCGTTAAAATGGATAGGATATGCTATGCACAGAATTTTCAGATACGAGTATCTAAACTCGTCGAGATCTCTGTGTCCCTCATAAATCCTCAAGTCCTGCATCAGCAACTGTTTAGTTGATTCTTATGCCAATTGAAGTAACGTACCATTAGCCAATTTCACGCAGCGTGGTCGCTGTGAAATTCATTAAGCGCCATTGTTCCCTTTTTCGGACGATTTTGGTGTAGCATAAACGTGTCATTTCTACAATGATTCTTTGCCCAACATTTTATCAACATGCACTAGATCACGAGGGATGAATGTCCAACTAATACTGAAGGGAGAATATCGAATGGTCGGAAATCTTAGACGTCTTATCAACTCGTAAAAAAACTAGCATTATGAAACACACGAGGTCGCATTTTATCAACGTTAAGCCATGTCTAGATGGAATAAAACGAAGGAAATTTCTCCTACATGTACTGTACATATAGATTTTAAACTGTATACAAAGCTTTCATTCAGATATACGCGTGCATGTACTGTACATGTATTTAAGGTGTCCTGGGTATATACGAGTATACACTGAAGATATTACGCGTGTCTGTTGTATTTTGAATTGCAGTTTACGTACTTTGATAAAAGTTGAACTCAACAAGAATAACGACATCGGCACATGAGCGCTATAATAAGTGAATTTAGACTTGAAAGAAAATAAACGTCTAAATGATATTAAACGGATTCGTAAAATATATTTCTTACGTCACAATGCAAAAACTGGTCAGAACCTACATCGTACAAATAAAGTTAATTTTATGAAGCTATTTCTTGTTAGCTCGCTCTGGCCATATTTCAAGAAGTGATTCCGGGTTATATCGAGGCCACGTCATATAGGTATGCAGTTTACATGTACATTATATCAGTTTGATCAGAGGCTCGAATCCGTCTAATCTTAGTTAAAGGTCGGAGTACACAGCAAACAAACGAAAGAAAAATTGAAAGCAACTTTTAAAACCGGTACGTTTCTCGTTGCGTGCTGCAAACTTTCAACAAATTTCGTCTTTTCCAAAAAATATTCAAATTTGAATCTGCTCCGTCATGTTTTTCATGAAACCCACTCTACACCAAGCACATAAAATCATATAATAAATGCATTTAACCGCAGCAGAAACGTGTTGTTCTTTTCCTTCGGACATTTATTTAATTAATCCCACCTCCTTTATGTCCGCAATGTGGACAAGGGTTAACTTATGCCTACTCACGCACAGTTTTCCATAGACTCAACGAGTGATACCCACGTGCTACCTACAGAAGATTCTTAGCAGGAGACGGACGTATCTGGTCGTTCTGACATTCAATTTCTGCGCATTTCCATCAGAACAGCTGATAGCATCTTGGAGCATCTGCGCGCCACTGCTCACACCAAATATGTTTACATTGAAACAACCAGGCTATTTAGATGAAATTGCTTTTCGAACGTATCAGCTGGGCGGTAAAAACAACCCTCGATCAAGATGCTTCCCTCGAAAGACTTCCTGCAATATCGAACTAAACGCTCCAACATTTTAAATGCCAAGCGTGTTTGCTACGATTGGCTCGGAAACGTGATTTAGCATTAGCTGCACAACCAAATTAGAAAGAGCCCGAAGCATTTAATCTGCTTATTACGAAGCCATCGTGCCTTCTCTAAACACCCCCCTCCCCCAACGTTGCTAAACCGCGAGACAAAAAAACAGCGAAATAAAAGGTCACGTATTCCAAAAGTCCACGGACCGAAATCCATTGAAGAGCAAGATTTCGATAGTATTTTAAGCAAGAGGGTGGAATATCTGGGCGCCCAGACGAGCGATCTGGAACTGTCTTACCTTGGACCTGGTAACGATATGCGTAGCCATTTTCACAATTGCGAAATTGCCTTTGCCGATCGTGTTTTCAATTTTGTAGTAGCCCACCCGGATTAATTTCGGAGGCATTTCGAAGGGAAACCGACGTGGAACGGCCGCTGCACATCTGAATGGGAATAATCCTTTTGGCGATTTCCAGTCGGCGACAACAGAGGGCTCACCGAACGCACCACAACAGCCGTTTCCAAAGTGCGAATGACGTCATCGAAGCTGAGGAAATTCGATGCAGATGCGAAATCGAGAGGCGCGCGAGATCCCCCAAACGTCTACCTGCACTCGCTGTTGAATCCGAGGCTAGCGAAACTTCGCAAACCGCATACCGCCAGCGTCCGAGCTGAATTAAATCCGAGGAGCAACGTGCACAAACTCCACCCCGATCGCCGCCATCTTGCCCACTCTCGACCCCGCTCTGCGTAGACGCTGGCGCAAAAGTACGCGCCAAGCAGCGCCGCCTCGCGGACCCATGTGGCGCCACGGTTTCGAAAAACTCTCTTCAACGTGCCATGCTTCACGCCTCATTAGCCTCGTTAATGAATTCTCGTTTAATCTGTTTCTGGCACGGCAATTAAACATGGGACGTTTCATCATTGACTTCTTATCAAATAACCGAGAATTGTAATCTGCGTTGTCTCTGGCTAAAATGAGGGAAAAATTAGTTATGAATGGGGTTTTTTTTGTGTAATTTTTATCATTTTATTCAAATATCGAATTGATTTGATATAGATGTTTGAATACTGACATGTTGATGCTAATATTAACGAAAATTAACTTTAAAAAATTGTGCAATTATTTTTATTTAACTTCGGCAAGAGAGGGTTTTTACTTTTTCAAATTCCCCTTTTATATTTCGAAGATTTGCAACATTGTGGCCTTCAGCCAAAGGATTAAAAATCGCCCTAGATTACTCATCTGGACCCTTCGGAGAAGTTCAGTGGAATGGAAGTACAAACGAGTCGAAACTTGCCTATCCAAGACACTATCATTGACTATGATGCATGGACAACTGTTTTATGATAATGAAAACAACTTAATTGTATATTTAATCTTAAAGCATTTCTGATTTCAAGAGTACTAAAATAACAAATTTTAATAAGTATACACCTGGAATCTGAACCATACGAATTTATACTACAGGCACTATGCATTACGTAAAGCAACCCATTGGAGAAATGCTCAAGCATTCAAATTCTAGTTTACGTCAAAGGCACATACTGTATTAATACTGAATATACAATTAATAGGATATACTTGTACACTATTAATGCACTTGTATCACTGAGGCACAATCTTAATTTCTCTTCGCTTGAATTTTGGAAAGTACGCTTATTTTAACGTTTATGTATGTTGCAAAAATTCGTTCTAATTAATTGCAGCGTTAGTTGTTTTTTTCTAAAAAAAAAAAAAAAAAAACTGCCGATTTAAGGAAAATTGTCGGTAAAACAGTACCAATGTGGCAAAGCAATAAAAGCATTTCTAGAGGTTACAAAAGTTGCGCATTTGGCAAGCGTGACGTGTTTTCATGATGCGACGCAGTGCATGCATGCATGAATTTGCATTATTACCACCGCAGTAATTCAACGCGGAAAAGGCCCAGTGCGAACGCGGTGCAAACGGCCGAGGAAAAGCAGTTTGAAATTAATCATTCGGCTGGCCATAAGGCCGGCTATAATGGAAAAATCTTCAAAGTTGTTGGAAGTACAGCGTTACCATCACTCATCGTGTTCACAAAATCAATGATTTCGCGGTCCAGCAAATGCGCCAGACGTCACGATGACGTCATTGGTGGTGTGCGAACGTCACTTGACTCGTCGCTGACGTCATCAAAGACCCCCCTTTTCGAAGCGCTTTTGCTTATTTATCGGTAAACCCCCTGTTGGCATCCACTAGGCCGGCGGGGAATGGAGGACGGAAAGAAGGGGAATTTCGCAAATTGGAGGAGACATCGATACTTTTCCTCCCTTTGGGTCAATAGGTTAAACGCACATCGAGATGCATGATGTCATCGCTACTGCTTCGAATTTCAGCAGAAATGTAATTTGCGAGGGCGAAAATTTAAGCGAAAAGAAAGCAGATTCTGAAACTATCGACATTTAGAACAACTAATTGTCCGAAAAAACTAATACAGTGTATGCTAAATGCAAACACGTATTAAACTAACGATGCATAAATTTAAGCTATTGATTTTTCGGGCAAAAAGCGCGCCGAATTCAAAGCTTTTTGATATTTCTTTGAATTCTGCTTCTGCGCGCTTTTTCATAAATTAGTTCGTTCGCTGCTTGTGTTTTATAGGCTGTATTCACAATGAGCCAATTGAAGACAAGAAACGGTCGTAGACGCCATCTTGAAAACGTTACCGCCTTTCTAGCGTGTATTATTTATGGCGAATTCGACTGGGCACACCGGTGCACACCGGTGTGCACCGGGTGCACGTTTCTGCACCCGTTCCGTTCGG
>JAQGAO010006109.1:0-12690 GCA_034697705.1 Ommatoiulus sabulosus
TGACTTGTGTCTCTTGGTCGTGTGTTGGGTTTAAAATTCGTTATTGATTCCGACCACTTGAAGATGTTTCCTTTTGAAAGCACATTTCAGGTAAGGTCTTCATAAACATGCCTAACTTCAAGTAGTCGGAATATAATATATAAAGAAACTCAAGCACGACCAGCAAAGTTTTAATGGTAAACGACTTTCTAAAGTGGAATTATTTCTGGTTAGTGGTCTGTGCACAGACCGGTGGTATCATACATCGGGGCGCCCACATACGCATTGTGCAAATTCTTTGCACGGATCTTATCCAAGGTGGTCGGTAACACTAATTCTTTTATCAAAAACGGTGAAGAATTCTCACAGCGTATCCGGGGGATGAACATACCTGAGGACTTCATTCTGGTATCGTTTGATTTTACCTCACTTTACACTAATGTTGCCATCTGCAAAGTGAAAGCGGTGATAAACAAACACTGAGAGACCATTCGACTAATTGATGAAGTGGGAAGTATCTCCAAGACCAACTTTCTCAAAGGTCTACAACTGTGTCCGGACAGCACTTTTTTCAGCTTTAACGGATCAGCATGCCGCCAAACGTTTGGCATGGCGATAAGATCTCCCATCTCGTCGGTCATCGCTAATCTTGTGATGGAGGACTTGGAGGCCTCCTGTTATAACATTATTGCTGAACTAATGCTATTATACCTGCGGTACATCGACAATATTTTCTCCATCATCCGACGAACTGGTGTAATGGCGCTGAAAGAGGCCTTGGAGGCGTATCACCCCTGACTACGCTTCACCATTGAAGAAGAAACCAACGGATATCTTCCTTTCCTCAACGTCAAGGTGATTAGAACGGACAATGTGCTGTCTACAGAAGTTTACAAGAAGCCAACAAACGTGGGCCGGTATCTCGACTCTCTCTTGTCACCCGATCGCTGCCAAACGGAACGTCGCTGAAGTGCTACTACGGCAATCCTTGGCCTTAACTTCAGATGTCGACAGACAGGATGCCATGATTAAGGATGCCATAAGTACTTTGGAGCAGAACAACTACCCCTGTTCGTTCTGTTGCAAAGTCTTGATGAAACTACGGCATTTAGCAACATCCGGCATGCCAACCGCAATTTCAGAGACTCAGGAATCCAAAGTATGGGTGGACATTCCCTACGACCATCGTTGGTTCCACATGGCCAAATGTTTGACCAATGAACTCAACGCATGCCTTGCCCCGAAATGCAACCGGACGGTGGCATCACTTCTCCCCCCAAAGAAGGATCCTACCCCGGCCACGGAACACAGCAAGGTAGTATACAGAACACACTGCGATAAGTGTGAGAAAGTGTACATTATACAGACGAGCCAAAAACTGTGTACCCGAATGAACCACCACAGGAACGCTGTTCAAAAAACTGGGCAGCACGGCAAGTGCGATGGTCGAACACTGCTTGGTAAACCTAGAGCACCTGTTTGACTTGACCAACCCGGACATTCTGGCCACCGACCCGGGCCTGGGTGGCCTCTTCCTTAAGGAAAATTTCCGTATTCTCTGCGACGCAAATTTAATCAACAAAGCTAAAGAATTCGGGAAAATACTGAGCCCTTACATCCAACGACTGATGCAAGAAGGTATGAAGAAACCTCCCCCGCAGGACGCAAGATACGACCGGCTGGTCCACCCAGGACGAGACCGCGCGTTAGACAGGAACCAGCCAGAACGACGGCTTGGTAGACAACCTCCTGTAACCCGCTCATCCAACCCAGACCTGACCGCCAGAAGGACACTGCAGAGAGGTGCAGCAAACCGACTATCCAGCCAGGACCAATCGTCATCCGGGCTGAGGACAACATGGCAGCTAACTTCAAGCAGCAGTGTGGCTACAAGAACGACACAAGCCGACCATAGGACTGCAACACGTGCACGGCACAGAGGCCGGCCGAGAAATCTTCCTGTAACCGGTTTTTCCATTCCAATTTTAACCACAGGGACGTGGATAACAACTCGCAGGATGGAGTCACGGGAACAAAAACAAAACCAACCATCCAGGACCAGGCGACTTCTGACTCAACTGGACCAACACTACCACGCCGAGTCAACTCCACCGGACCGTTGAGCCCACTCAGTAACAAGGTCGCCGGACCTTCAGGAAGCCTCAACCAACCTGGACCAAGTGAAAGGATAGTGACTCCGACACCGCGCAGAGGCCCACCTAGGATGGCCAAGAACAACAAATAATCCACTTTGCACCTTGCTCACATTCTATAACTCAGATTTCCACACTCCATTGTGAGGTTTTAATTACTGAACTCAATTGCCACATTTTCATTCCATTTGGAATTAATTGTCGTTGTGGTAGCTACTTTTACAGTCAATGTTACCTTCTTATAAATAATTCACTATATTTAATTTTTCTTCTTTCATTCCACCTCAGAACTAATTACTACAGTTTCTGCTACTTTAATAATATCGTTTTTTTTCTTTAAAGAAGATGAATTTTTAATAATTACGCATTTTTTAAAGGAAATTTTTCATTTTTCTTCCCTTCTCTAATGAAATAGTCAGTCGCTACTTTTGGACTAATACTATTAAGCTTTACTGGTATGTTGCCTGTTCACTTAACGTTGGTATTTGTTCTCTTCAACACAGACGTTTTTTTTAGGATTTCTCTATTCAGGATTTTAACTTTTTTAAAATTTCCGCTGTGCAAGTTCCAATACTTGTGAGCGCCGCCACTAGGGGCGCCAACTACCCCCTATGACGTCATTTCCACAATTTTTCAAACTCTGGTCGGCCATCCAAGATGGTACCCTGGTCCTTGTGTGGACGTTTTTTGGTTTTATAGAATGTGAGGAGCGCAAATAGTGGTAAGTTATCGTTGTTTCACTCGTCATTTTTCTCCATGAATCCCATGATTACTTTACACCTAGCTCACTTTAATTCTTTGACAATTCTTCCTACAGGTTGCTTTTAACTTAGTGATCGACATTGTTGCTCAGTATGTACCAAAATTAATTTAATTAATTTGTTTTTTTGATTGTTTCAACCTCTTTAGGCTACTTGCTAAATTTTTTAGTCGTATTGCAGGGAAATTTTCAATAAAGCCCTAAATCATTTGGCCATTGTTGCTCAGTAATTACCAAAAATTTAATCAAAAATTTTTTTTTCGATTTTTTCAAACGATTTTTCCCACGAGGGCATTCCTGTTCAGATTAAACTTCTCGGGAATTCTCACCTGATTAGTATTGTCTTTAATGGTGGTTAGGTGCATTAAGCTTGCTTTTCGTGGTCTTATCTCTCAATTTACCCATGTTCCTTGCTTTTTCATGCTTTGTCGTAATGAAATTTGGATGACCGCTTTCTGTAATTTAAT
Source organism: Ommatoiulus sabulosus (assembly GCA_034697705.1). NCBI lineage: Eukaryota > Metazoa > Arthropoda > Diplopoda > Julida > Julidae > Ommatoiulus > Ommatoiulus sabulosus. Next base: position 3,360 of record JAQGAO010006109.1, read on the forward strand.
TTAAATTGCTATTAATTTTATTTTATCGTTTTTTAACTTGTTTTGCTGCACCGGATGCAGCAATCACCTCGTCGAACTTGTTGTTTCTTCCAATTTTTGCACGTCTGTTGGTGCTGTTACAATTGTATTTCCATAAGTGTTTTAAAATTTTTCAAACTATTTCAATGTAAAAATTGTAACCTTATTATTTTGATCTCTTCACAACAGAATAAAAACTTCAAGAAAGCCACATGGGTGGCGAAACGTCATTTACCATTAAAACGTTGCTGGTCGTGCTTGAGGTAAGGTTTTCGAAATTATTTTTTGATTTTTAACCATAGAATATATTTAGAAAACAACAATTCAAATTAGAAAACAAAATTTTGCACAAAAGTTATAATTACGTTATGGCGAGTCTTCTAGCAATCGATCCTTACTCTGCAAAAGTTGGTGGCTGACTGATGCTTCTCCTCATCTCTCGGTCTTTTTTTTCTCTTGATCTTCTCTCTCCGTCTTCCATCTAAGCTTTTTTTCAATTTTTTGCGTCTTTCCTTCTTTTCTTTCTTTTTAACCTTTCAGCTCTTTTTTTAACTTTTTCCTTCGCTCTTCAACCCCTTCATCTCTCAAAGTTTTCTCTATCTTCTGACCCCTCATGGGTTATTCAATCCTTCCATGCGAAAATGGGGTAATTCGAGGTCTAGTGGGGCTCGTCCAAAATGTCTCGTTACACCCTTTCCCAGACAATGGGGTGGCCACGAAAACTGCGGTGGCCATCATCATACTCCTCATCACTATCATCTTCGTACGTCAGGGTGAACCCTCCCCACCCACCTCACGGGTTTGACAGTGAGTCAGATGAGTTGTCTCTCGTCCAAACTGCATAACGTCATGCGCAAGTCGGCCATCTCAGTGTCGGTGATGATGATCTCGCCAACAGGACGGAAGCCAATTCAATTGCACGGTGACCACGGGGAATGGGGTGGGCGCCATGCCAGTGGAGATGGCAGGATTCATATTTATGAGCCCCATTTACACAGAAATAACACCCCTCTCTGCCCATCGCAGGATGGCCAACATGGATGAGGCAGCGCCAGGCCTGGTAATCGCGATCCCCGGGATCCAGTGGAATATAAGCATCCCGGATGTCGGTGATGATTCTAGCTGGAGTCACTGCAAGATTCTCCAACAGATAGATGGTGCGATTAGTTTCAGGAACGACTTCTTACTGGTGATTGCTAGTTAAGTTGTGGGCATGCCACCACCACGGACTCCCAGGACAACGAGAATGATAGCATCCACGTTGGGGTTGATGGTAGACCTGTTGGATGGCTGGAAGGTAAATGGTGTCTGGAATGTAGTTTCGTGCGGGATCCAGGGTTGAACGAAAGGTGGTGGCGTCGGAATGTCGAGATGAAGTAAGTCTGTGATAGCAGGAGGACGTGGAAAAGGGTCAATCTCTTGGTAAGGCCGAGGAAGGTCATCCATCTATGGGTGTCCAGCAGCAGCGACGGGTATTCCTGGAGATGCCGAGGAAGGAGTGGAAGACACCTGCGGTGGTGCTTGGTAAAGGCATGGACGTTTGGCAAAGGTGTAACGGCTGTGGTCCTCAGGATCTGGAACTACGTGAGGCTGTTCACCGTTCTGGTATGTTCACGGCACTGTCAGCAGCTGAACGGCGGGGCAGAGGGGAAGGTGACTGTGACATGGCCGTGGCCCCATCAAAATCTAAGATCTCTTCTCTGGATGTGTGTAGGATAAGCTTGTCCTGGGTAACGTCATTACTTTTCAATTGCGTATTTTGTCGTGTTCAGTACTTTTAGTATAATAATTATTATCCTTGACCACTTGATGTTAAAATGTTTATTAAATATTGTTTCTGAATTATGTTAATCCATTTAGGGAAAGAAAGTTCCGACAAGAGATGGACCTTTTAAGAGGTGGCACTTCGAGGAAATGCGAACCCTGCTCTAATTGGCTTGAGCTTTTCGAGCCGTTCTTATTAATATTGATTTTAAGGCAGTACTTATTGTATCTGGTGGTTCCTTGAATGGTTGTTCTTTGAATGACCCGAAGTAAATCCAAATGGAACATCCATGATAGTGTAGCATGGATGTTCGTGCTGTTTTATAACAGGAAAATGTTACCGTTAAGCTCAGATATGAGATGGAAAATCCGGTGTGGTTGTGCATCTTGCAGAATGCACAATCACATCTGGATTTGATGGTTGTTTTGCATGGTTTCTGCTTTATGTTCACCTTACTTCAGTAAATATTGGGTATTTTTAGACATGGTTTTGGAGAATTATTCTAGGTTTTCAGGTTTTTAACGCATCTCCTTCTTAAATGGCAAATCTAGGTTTGACGACCTATTTTTTGTGATAAAAATTTTCTGATGACGAGGATTCCAGTGTGGTCGGTAATGACGTGAAAATATCACCCTTTATACTACGTAGCTTTACGTAGTTACGTATCTTTCCCCAGTGCACAGTGATCCCAAAAGGAAAGTCGACATGCAATACTCGGACAATGCATGCACCTTTATTTGAGAGATAAAATTTTTCTCTTCACAAGCGGACGATGATTGGGTTTCAAAAAGATGTATTTCCAAGATGGATTCTTCAAGCATTAAAAGGCAAATCCACTTTCTGTTTATTTGTTGTTCTTTTTAGTTTTTCAAGATGGGGACACGTCCAGAAAGATGGTCCGAAGGGCAGATACGTTGGTTTATAGTAAATCCTTAATTTTACTTTCAGATTTGGCACAAATCTGGCCCTAGTTGTAAGGTGTACTTACCTTAATGTAGCCAGAATGTGATCCAGATTGAAATAAACGTGAGAATTTAACTTTTTTTTATTGTATTTCTTTATTTTAGGTGGTGCAAAGACTTATAAAACTACATGAACGAATGCGACATGAAAAAAGCGTTGGTTCATGGAGTACTGAAGTTGGGGAGGAATCCAACAGTTTTTTGAATCCCTCCACCAACCGTATCCACCGGTTAACAAATGCTTAAAATTCTTGGTCTGTTCCCACGGACCAGGGATCATGCTCGGCGGGTTCCTAATGGCTAAACCATCTTAACTGCCCAACTTGTGACTGAAAAAATAACCTGTAACATGATGAGAAATGACCGGTTGAAAGGAAGAAATAGATGGAAGGAGGGTTGCAAACTTACAATTGGATGAATGGCGATGTTTCCAATTACGGCGGCGAGAGGATGCCACTTTTCTCATGGATAACCGGCAGTTAGCTGATTTGGGGAAATTTCTCTGATTTCTTTATTGTGCTTGTTGAGCGCATCAACGCATTAACCATGTAAGTAATTGCATATAATTTTTATTTTTTTAATAAAGGAAACAGGAAAATAAACTACAGGGTGAGGCATAAGTCTGGAAAATCGGCACTATTGCAGGCAGAAGGCGCAACAAGACTTTACAGACGTATGCCTTACCTTGTAGTTGGTTTTCCAGTGGCAAGCGACTGGAAAACAAGTTCAACGTGAACACAGCCTAACTTTCCTTGTGTATGACCGGCTTCAGAGTTCTAAAAAGCGTGCCTAAGGCTGCGGTTACATTGAATTTTGTTATGATTTAATCGTACATTTTTCGGCTGATTTAATCTGACATGTTTTTGATGATTGAATCAAACATTTTTTCATGATTAAATCGGACCTAGTAAATAAAGGCAGACAACCAAGTAAACCTGCATTGGGTATTTTGTTATCGGTAACATCCGTGGTGTTCTCCTTGTTAGTCATGGTAATTCAATCAAGTTTTTAACCAACAAGCAAGGTCTAGTTCTTTGAGAGTTTGGAAAAGTGAGCTCATTTCTGGGTCTTAGTTAATCCAGATAACTCGCTAGGATTGACAAAGCAAGGCAACAGGTGCGTTTTCTTTTCTAAGATTGGCTAATTCCTCATTAATCTCTAAATCCCAATCTTCCGTACTAGTTGAAAATTCAGAGCTTGCGTTTTTTTATTCGTTTTTGGGCCAAACACCTGGCTAACTGGTTGCAACCTATAAACTCTAGAATAATGACTAACTAATTTAGTGCTTCTAATCAAACTACATTTGGGGTTGTATGGACAAAGTTGTAAAGCGTTAGGATAACTTGCCATGCTCAGCACAATCCAACTGTTCTGATAATAATTTTAAATTTTATTGTCATGCTGCAATCATGCAATTAGTCATAATAACAGTGACAAAATCCTGTCGACTGCACCATTAACTCCTGGAAAATAAGCTTATTTTAAAAGGTTCAATAAAAGCCACTGAAGGCTTGTGATTAAACAGTCTGTTTGTTTAACAATAACAAAACATTTATTATAACCTTTAATACAAAAATACATTCATTATTTAAATGTCATTGTTACATGGATGCAACACAAAAAGTCTAAGCAAATATGTAATGGTATACGCATAAGTTGCAGGAAAATACACAAAATTATTTTTAAAGTGCCGATATAGTTAAAGGAAAATAATTTTAAGTCAAAAATGTTAAACCAAAATAATTCTAAGACCCAATTAATTTCCAGTAAAATTTTCTAAGTTAAAAACGTTAAACAGAAATAATTCTAAGTCCTATTTTCTAAGCAAAAAATATTACTAAGTTCAAATTAAATCTAAGCAAACATATTTTCAAAGTCAAAAGCAAAACATAGAACAGATATTCTAAGTACATAGTAAAAACTCCTAACTAAAAGCAATAAGTCAAGCTCAACTTGGAAAAAGGTAGTGCTTGCCACCACAACAGCTTTTCCAAAACATAGTAAAAATTCTAAGTCGCACAGTAAGCGGTGCTTTCCACCACAGGGTCACTGTTTAGTCTTGAGAGCAATCTTGACTTCCAAAAGGGTAGTTCTTTCCGCCTTTCTTTTCCATCTTGGAACTCAATCCCCTCCTCCGATGAGTCATTTAAGCTTCATATTAAAATCAAAATTTATGACAAATGGAGGGAAATTCAAATTAAGCATACATTAATACATTGTACTGTAATTAAAACAATCAAAAAGAAAAACGCACGTGAATAATGTCATTATGATATAACAACAGTAATAAAATTATGGTTGCTAAAGGATACATGTTTCTGACTAAGTATATGTATCGAGAAGAAGGAAGGAGGGTCTCAAGAATCCCCCCTCCAAATTTAATCCGGAAATGGACTAAATGTAAATAAAGTGGAAACCTGACGACCATAAGGTAAGTATGAAAGTGAAAAAGGATTTATTGAAATTGTAGAAAATAAAAACTATGTTTTGCAAGAATGTTGAGCTGAGTAAATATGCTTGGTGTTTACATCAGATAATAGCTGGGAAGGAAAAGTGAGAGTGGTGACAGAAGCGACCAAGAAGATGGATATTAATAAAAAGGGAAAAATGCTTAATCAATGAAAGCAAAGAGCCATAAGTGCAATCCAGCGGCCATGGCCTGGAGTGCCATTCACTGTACCAGCTGGTCAAAAATCCTCGACGGGAGGTACCTGAACCGCATGGGAAACTGTAAACTGTTTAGTAACCAATGCTTGTAAGTGGTCTATTTGAAGCTATAGAGCCACGTTGGTTGAGCGAAGTTCCAACAGGGTGGATTCCAGCGGCTGTCGTGTGGTTTACAAGCTCATCATACCTGATTTGTAGGGCTCCTTAAGCCATAAATAACTGCATGGACTTATCCTCCGCGGCATCCGGATCAGTCAAAGCCGCGAAGTAACGGTTCTTAAAAAATCCCGCGTGGCAGTAATGGTTACCCACAAGTTAAAAGTTTATAATCCAGATCGATTACGGAATGGTCATCACAATTCGTAGATCTGAGTTTAAAATTCGTCACTTTCACTAAATTCCATTAGATAAAAAATAACAAGTTTCAACCCCTAACAATATTGTTTTTTGTACGTAGGACATTTGTTTGAGGAAAATTTCACCAAAGCATGATTGACCATAAAATCTGCTTGATTTGCTAACAAACTCTGTGCCAACCCAGTAACATTTCCTAACTATAGAATAGTCTTCCATACATTTCTGCTGACAGTTGGTCAACTTAAACTACTTAACCAAATGCAAATTACTACATTTAATGACTTTCATAAAATCATGCCTAAATTTCACCCCGAGGAAGGGAGGCATAAGGCATTACTTTTCATGTAAAATGCCCTTGTGGTGGTGGAGTTGAATAAGACAAAGGATTCCCTTGGGACGTGTTGGAGAGTTTATGGCTCACTCCCAGGGCAAGACAAACTGCATTCGAAAACCTGATACCGGGAGATTCTAACATTCTGACTCTTGGTTTCACGGAGAAAGCATGGAGGCTTCGTAGATTAGCAGGGGTCACACCTAAATTTTTATTCAAAGTAGATCAAAGCACCACCTCAGTATGCCCTATTTGTGGAGTACTGGAGGCAGAAAAGCAGCATGTGTTAACGGAGCTCTCCTATGTTAAGTCTTATTATTGAAGGTACTGCTCTAACACAATAACATAGATCAGTAAATAGAAGTGGCCATAAGCGTAGTAAGTGAGGAAGTCACAGCAGGTTTCAAACCAGGCAGTTGTACTGACAATTTTGTACTTGTGGTGGCCACTATACAGGACCAGCTGTATGCAGCTTATAATGGTTTGACCTACGATGGAAGGAGACTTTTGTGTAAGAGATTACACTCCTTGAGATCAAGTGAGAAATGTGTACTGTATAGGACAGGCAAAAGCTGGCTTTTTCACACCTGGTGAAGGAGAGTGGATACTTTCCTGAAGTCGATTTACTTGTCAAACTCTCGGATGTAATGAGATAATATTTAACCTCCGCGAATGGAGACTAAGCTAATATTTGGATGATGCGAACTGCATGCCGAGAGTTGGCTGCGAGGAGAGGAATAAAATAGAAATTTACTGGGAGTATCAGTATGAACGAAAGTGGAACTGGAGGTTTGGAGTCAGCCATGTCTTGTGTTTTCTGGCCGTTGCCTCTGGAATCTGGAGGGAAGCTACCGGCAGCGGTATGACACTGGCGAAAGAGAGGTCCCAAGTATGAGGCCTGCCTTTAAATCATGTATTGGCCCCATCAACTTATCAATAAGTAAGCCATTACTTTTTTCTACGACTTGTGAATTCTGACACTCGTGCTCAGAACCTGTTGAGGATTCATGTGTGAGTGTAGGTTTGTAGAAATCAGTATGAACAAAGAGGCTCCCAATGTCAAAAAGGGCCTGAAGTTACCTCTCTTCGAGACCACCCAGAGGTGAGCATTTTCTGGCTGCTCAGGTCCCCCAAGTGGGAACTTGAGTGGCTCCGACAACTCATTGATAACAGAAGATATTTTTTTCGGCAACATGTGACTGCTTGCACTCGTGCTCGGGACCTGATAGGGACCCGAGTGCAGTTGTAGGTTTACAGAGATCACTTCGAACAAAGTCTCCCCATGTCAGGAAATGCCTAAAGAATTCTCTGAGTCCACCCAGAGGTAAGGGTTCTTCCAGCTGCTCTGGTCTTCCTAGTGGGAGGTTGACTTTCCGAGAGTCGTAGTAGTTTTGTTGAAGGGGAAGTGTTGGAAGCCAGCTTTTCCTTTGATGCTTCTTTTGGGCCATATTCAGACTAAATACGAATATGCATTGTCTACATTTTATCTTTTGAAACTCTTGACTGTTTGCTAGGTGAATTTCCCCCATATAATGTTTAACAAGAGATTGGATTAGGGTTGAAGGCAAGGAAAATAACGATGGAGTGAAGTGGCATATAAGGTTTAAATTGTCTGTCAAGTGGAACCTAATGTTTGCATGTTTTTTCTTAGAACCTTTATTCAGTGTCCGTCTATGGGTTTCATTGGTGAATGCTTAATACTAATTAAGGCACGGACCTTTCCACAATGGGATGGCAGGATGGGACGGGACAATTTAGCCCATATAGAGCAACTCTGAGATTTTTGGACGTGACGATTAAAAGCCGACGTTCAATTAGCCTTCAACTGTTTGTGAACTGGAGCTTGTTGTCAATTTTAACAATTAAACAACGTGTTGATGGCACTGAGAATGCTTTAACCGCTTTAACCTTTTCCATATCAACGGAAACCTTATCACAACTATCAAGATGCCCCAAATACTTCTTGGACAAGAAAGCAAAAAAAAAACATTTCTTTGGATAAAGACGGAGATTGTTTTTTTTAACTTTTAAACATGTCTTCCAAATTTTCCAGAAACTGAGCAAAATCTCCCGCAAATATGATAAGGTCATCCAAATATACGAGACATTTCTCTCATTTTAAACCAAATAGCACTTGGTCTAACCCACATTGCATAATTGCGGAGGCATTGCAATGATGATGTTAGAAACTCAAAATGCCCCTCGGAACAAGCAAACTCGTTTTTTCCCGGTCCGTTCTTACCATGGGTAATTGGCAATACCCTGACATTAAGTCAAGGGTGTCAAACCAATCTGACCCCTGCAGGGTGTCCTGCAGGATAGCCTGCATAGGATAGCTATTCAGTTTTGTCTGTTGTTTCATTTTGCGATAATCCACACAAAAGCAAAAAGAGCTGCCTTTTTTAACAATTACCACTGGACTAAAATAGGTGCTTTTACTTGGCACAATATATGCCTCCAACATCTCCCTAATCTCTTTTCTAAAAATCTTTCTCACCAGGGGAGATGTTCTCCGTAAGCCTGATACACTGGACATGCCCCCTGGGTATTGATAAAGTAAGGTGGCAACATACTCATCTCAAATTCTTCTCCAAATCAGGATCTATATTAAATGCAGCTTCAACTTTTTCGAAATCTTACATATCAAAGCCACGCATTCCATGAGTTTATCCCACTCATCCAATGGAGCCTTCAAGGCCAAAATTTGCCATTTTTTAACTTCACTTCCGAAGAAGACAAATTAACCACCTCAAAGCACCTAAACTGCCAGCCTTGTGCTATAAAAACACCATATGCAAGTATAATATTTAAGGAAGCCCGTGGCGAGGGTCCTACAATCATTTGCTTCCCCGTCGGTGCCGACCCTGCCACACAACATGATGGGAATTAAACTGAACACGGTGGTAATACCACCGCTGACACCGTGGTTATGGGAACATAAGCTAATCTACAAATCCCGTGCCTTTCTCTCCTAATATCGAGTATTTCTGGTCGGCTATTTATTGGGTTATTTCAATCCCTAATCAATTTTGTCCAAAGACTCCCAAGAATCAAGCAAAATCGACAATCGGCGAGGTGCAGGATGTGTTCCAGACTGTTTCAGGGGAGCCGCTTCACTTATCTGAGCGTGTTGTCGCAGATTTAACCTAAGGCTCCCTGAAAATTAAAGCCAGAATTTTGGTAAGCCCACTACCTTTGCCTGAACAGTGTGATCTGCTGATTGGACAGGCT